>JBBYHM010000027.1:8134394-8151369 GCA_038381775.1 Adansonia rubrostipa
ATATTACGTATAATTAATTATAGTCAATATTAATGAACTTTTACAAATGAAAATAAAACATAATTACAAAAAAAAAAATTATATAATCATATCGAAAATTACTTTTACGAATAAAATTCAACCATACCCATAAAAGAGTTGTAACTCGATTACTTAACTTTCAACAATACCTTAACTTGATTATATTCTTCTCGAATTTTTTTTCTTACAATTCGTAAGAGAAATGAGTTCTTTTTTTTTCTTACGAATTATAAAAGGAAAGAGAGAGCTCCTTTTATAGAGGGCTCTCTCCGTCCCTCAATTATATAAAGATCACGGCTAAAATACCGGTGACCTTGAGGGATATGGTCATATCCCTCGTCCATCTAAATTATAAGGGTCACGAGTGACCCTTATAATTGAAAAATAAACCAAAAAAAAAAAACAAAAAGACAAAAAAAAACCAAAAATTGAAAAAAAAAAAGCAATTGTCGGTGGGAAATCGCCATGCGATATAGCGATTTCCCAATTGTTTTAGCCTCCGGTCATCGGAATTGCAATTGGTTTCACCGAAATTGCAATTGGTTTGAATTTAATTGAGAAATTGTCACTTGATTTGGTGATTTCTCAAAATAAATTGAGAAATCGTCATCTGATTTGGCGATTTCTCAACTAAATCAAGAAATCGCCATTTCAAATGGCGATTTCTCAATTAAATTAAAAAATTAGTCTATTTCGATAAATAATCTAATTTTAATCTATTTTCGTAAATAAAAAATATATATATTATTTGTATAAAAAATCCTTATTATAATTCTGTTTTTTAACTTTATGAAAGAGAAAAAAAGAAGTTGCGAGCAATTGAGTAAGAAATTGTGAGTCGATGGATCACTGAATATTTATTTTCAAATTGACTAGCGGGAAAAACATTGCTTGGAATTACAAAGAAATGATGAACAAGATTAAACTCCAATTCGCAGTAGGTTTTGTAAATTTTTATAATTTTTTGATTAATGAACAATAAAATATATTATTTAAAATAAAAGATTAAAAATAATTAATAAAAAACTTTTTTTATAATTTTTCTTAAATGATTCAGGTATGATTTAAATCAATACACGAGTTAATACATGATCAAATCTTTTAAATATACTATTTAAAAGTAAAATAAAAATAATTTATAAAATTAAATTCTTATTTAAACTTTTTTTTTCCTATATAGATTGAGGACAGAATTTAAATGAACTAACGAATTAACATCCACACTAATATTTTTAAATATATTATTTAAAAATAAAATAAAATTATAAAATAACTTTTTATGCGTAATAATTAATAAAAATTTGTAAAAAACAAATCCCCGCAAAGCGGGCATAATTCTACTTGTTAAAGAAAACGAGGTTAGTAGACTTCGGAAATATGGAAAAAATATGAAAAGAATTATAAATGATAAGATGTAAACCACGAAGACGCTTACCTGAACTAACAAAGTAGTATACAGGAAAAAACAAGATGATAGGGAAGTGACGTAGAGTCATAAAAAAAATTATCATTAAAAAATTAGATTAAATTTTAAATAAATGAAATATTCAGTATACTTAATACTTATAAAGTTAATAAATAAAATGTTTTTTTATGTCAAATATTAGTTTTGTAAATAAATAGTTAAAAAATAATAAACAACATAATAATATATCAACTATTTTTTAAAAAAATTGATAATAATATATTTACAGAATTGAAATTTAACAAAGTAATATTCAATTAGTCATTATTTATTTATTTATTTATATGATAAATTTATATAAAAATAATAATGAATTCTTTAAAAGGTATAAATCATTTACTCAAGTAAAAAATAAAAAATGTTTATTTTTTGTTGTTTATGTAGTTATCTGTTTTAGTTAACTCATATTAATTACAAAAGATATTTATTATTTATTTATAAATGGTTCATTTCATTAAAAATATATTTTTTATTTATGTATTTATCAAGTTTTATTTATTGTTTGGCCGAAAAGTTTTTTTATTTGTTCATTAATTAGTTTTTTCATATTCTATACTAATTATGATAAAAGTGGCTGCGTTGATTCATGAGTTATTTAACACTAACCCAATTAAAGATATTTACATAAAATCTCAAATTAAAATTATACTATTAAAATATATTCAGAGATATTTAAATCTTTTACTTTACATAAGAAACTATCCGTTAAAAAACTAACAATCCCTTAAAAAAATTACCCATAACTTTTTAGTTTGTAGTTATCTTTAAATTTTTAACAAAAGTATCTAATCATTAAAAAAATTCACTTTTTTTATTTAATATTATTTTTAAAATATAATATTTTTAAAAATATATAGTTTTTTACCATTTTATGGGCGTGGTAAATTCTAATTATAAAAAAGAATTTATTATATTAAAGTAATAAATAAATTTATTAGAAAATTTTTAAATTAAAAATAAAAATGAAAAATCAAGAAAAAAGAATGAAAAAAAAAATAAAAATCCAATTAAGTGAAGTCCAATTTGCAACTTCCTCTCCATCTTGTATCTCCATAGAACATTTCTCTGCCTTAATGTTATCAAATTCAAAGGAATCCATGCGCGTTTAATAAGATAGAAATGAAAGGAGAAGGCTGAAGTTTGCTTTGAAAGATTATTGAAGAGAAAGGATGATCATTTTTGGGATAAAAAGTGAAAAAGAAATATTTTTTTAATCAATTTCGTGTTTCAAATCAAAATAGGGATAGATGAATTTGATTTTTGGGTTTTTTTTGTTTCTAATTTTTTTATATATTTATTTTTTAATTTAAGAATTATTTTAATTAACTAATCATCTCTCTTGCCATATGGATAAAAAAAATTACATATCAGCATCTACTTTGAAATTCAATGATTTTTTTTTATGCATGTTGAACAAACACAGCCATAAATTCTTTATTTGCTATGACTTGAAAAAGATTGAATCTTTAATAATTTGAAATAAAAAAAAAATTAATGCTGCTTCACTAAAATACTAATAAATTTATTTTAAATTGAGCATTTAGTTGCCTATTTGACAATTGGGTCCAACAAATCTACAAGCCAGCTTCCCTCTCCACTTGGGCCTAATCCAATCTCTTTTTCTCCCTAAGATCATCAAGACCCCTGCCTTTGTGGGGACCTTTCCTTCTTGATGACCTACCTTTTGCTTTTCGGCACTTAGCCTTTTGGCCCCGAAAGCCTTTTGGCAATTGGCATAAACATTAAAAAAAAAAAAAAAAAACTCTGAAATTGAAAATTACCCTGCAAATCACTCAACCATCAACATCATCACCAGAAATAAAAAAGACAAAAAAAAAAAAAAAACCACCTCAGAAAAGCCAATCATACGACATATTTCCTGTCGGTGAAGAACCTCTTTATCGATAATATCCCCTAACATGTCTTCCGTTTGCTGGTGATCGACCTCCTCTTTAACCTTATTAAGGTGCAGCAAGCACTTGCCTATAGGATCTCACCCCGTATTTGACGCTGGCAAGATTCCTCTAGCGATCATCAACTTCATTTCTAATTAACAGTAAACCTTCAGCTTTCCCTCACAACAAGATATAACTCTGATTAACTTGTGTTTCGTTTTTCAGAAAAAAAAAAAAATTTGAGGGGTGTACCCTTTTGATTCTCCGAAGAATATGATCTAGCAAAATTGACCCCAATTCCGTAGCCCAGAATTGCCACGATGCATTCAATCTTCGAACATACATGTATGTTCTGCAATCAGATCTTAATGCATATATAGCGTACAAATCCTTAATTTCTACCTTTGATACCCATGTCATTTGGTATGAAGAAGTCAACAAGTCTGCCTGCCATGCTACTCAAGTATTCTTGTTATGCCCATGTGTAGTGGTTCATACATGTAGGCTTAGATTATTTATTTAGCTAAAAGTTTGAGTAAGTTAGTCTTAGGTTACACAAGTAAACTATATAAAATATTTTTTCAAAAATCTTAAAGCTCAATCCAGTAATATACTTAGTTGTTTTATCTCTCTTTTTTCTTGTTAACTTAAATATTAGAGTGCACTCCAAAATATACACTCCGACGTCCTCTAACCTCTTTCATCCGACAAATTATACCTTAAAAAGTCAAGATCCATCCTATTCAATTCAATTTCTGTTATTGCATCAACAATGTTTTTCGATCATCTCCAATGAAAAACTTTCGGTCGCAGATTATTGACAAAAACCGAGACGATAAACACTTGTTGTTACCATTTGTTACTTATCAAAAAAATCCAGTAATTTAGCGTACGTTGGGAGTTCTTCACCTGTGTTCTCTGCAATGCAGTTTTAAAAGCTTCTAGCTAAAGAGCCAGCAAGCAAATATATCTCATTGCATCTTCACATTTACCTCATAGCTTTGGCCATGATGGCAAACTACTAAATGTTCTCATCGCATCGCAGATTGTGTAATTTCCCCTAGTCTTTTATGATAACATTAATACTCAACTTCCATTTTCTTTTTGGTTTGAAACCAGAAAATTTGGATTTCACGCCCTTACAATGTACGGAAGCAATTGATCGTCTTACCACTAATTAAGATCAAATTATGAGACAACATCCGCCCTTTAATTATATAAAAGTGATATTTGGAAGCCGAAATTAAACTGATCAACTAAATATATTATTGTTTAGGGTTTACAAAATATATGTTTATAAAATACAATAATAGGTTTAAAGGCCTAATGAGATATACCCAAGAACTATGCCTAACTATACAAGTCTAGCAAACATAATATACCAAAAAAAATACATATTTTAACAAAAAGTACTTTACATTTAGTTAGGGATCGATATAACAAGATTAGTTATAAAGTAGCAATCCTTCTCTATTGTTATCATCACGCAATGCCAAAATCTTCTCACTCAATGCCTGATCTGATTCCATTAGTTTGTAAATTTTTTCCAATTCACCTGCACAATCCAAGACAGGATATGAGAAACAAAATAGAAAAAGTCAGAAAAACTAATTAATAATTAAGCAAAATAATGAAAAAGGCTATTGATATATTGATATATATATATATATATACACATATACACGCAAAGTACCAATTTATACCGACATAAAATCAATTAATTTTACATATTTCTTATAATTTCATATACTATTATTTTGACGAATTGCTGATTAAAGTTAATAATATAATTATATTAATCATATATATATAATTTTAAATCAATCATGTATTTTTATTATAATGATTAAAAATATATTTTTTTAATATATATATTTAATAGTTAAATATTTTATATAAAATAAATAATTAAATATATTTAATTTATTTAAAACACAATGTATATAATTAACATCAAATATGATGATAGGATAAAATAAATATAAACAAACCTACATACACGCCACATGGTGAATACTCTAGAGGACAATTCTTGCGAATGACTGAAAAGATGTTGCATTTAATAGGAGTCATCCTCGCTCCGAAAGACGCAAAATCTCAGGTAATTGAGTCTCGTGAACTGTGTCTTTGTGTATTGATTTCTGCATTGCAACTTCACTGTCAGCACCTGGCCGATTTATGGAAACAGCAGCAGCACCTACTCGAAGATCTTCCAGTTCTGCTTTTTCTTAACTCTTCTTCGGTACTACTGCGTTTAATTCCACCCTACTCAGAAATCCTTAACAAAAGCTCTTCTTTTTTCAGCAGCAATCAACGCCCTTGCAATTCTGGTATGTATTTCAGTGAATGTGAAACTGTGGCTGGAAACTTAATCTCTTCTGCAACAACAAAATTAATGGTTAATAATTGAATAAATTGATGATAAGCTGCAAATTGATATCTTCAAAAGAGGCTTTTAGGAATAATTTTTTACCATTTGATGATATGCCGCCCGAAGCAATGATCGGAGGGAAGAATACAAACTGTTAACCTTCATATCCGGCGATCGCGCTCGCTATCATTGTGGTTAAGCTTCTTAACCATGCGGGGATCAAAACTAGGTTGAGTGAAAGATGGGGGATTGAAAAGGAAATTGAAGGAGTGACTCTATACTTTCACTAGATATAGTTCCGTTCATAGCCAATAATGCGATTGACCAAAGGCCACTTTGGGGTTGGAAGAGGGGCTAATGCAGACATATTAGGCTGGTTTAATTTCTTGCACCTTCCTTAAGAAAGTGAAATGATCATGACATATGTATATGTATATATACAAACTACCTCACGACTTAACTAATTTTTTTTAAAAACATGGAGTTGGCAGCATTTTAAAAAATAGTCTTCCAAAAGATTTTTTTTTTTTTGGTGTAAACATTACAATTATTAAGAAAATAAAAATCATAATAGCTTCATTTCGATATATGTTTTTCTAGGTTCTTAATCTTTCCCTAACCCTCCAACCTTTATCTAATAAATCATTTATGTCTTCTTGAACTTAACTGCCAGAAATCTGTTTTGTATGCATTTGAAATTGCCTGTGTTTGAGGACGTATGTATGAGTGTATGTAAGTCTCAGTAAAAAGAATTGACTTTTGAAAACGGAGAGAGAGACCTCCAAGAATAACTAAAAGACAAATTGAGAATAAGTACAATGGCAGGGCACAGGAACGACATCCGGCTGATGCTAGTTCAATACCTAGCTATTATATTTTTTTTTTCACTTGGAATATTTGAGAGATTCACTTGCAAGACTTGTAACTTATGTTATTGGATTATTTTTTTAAAAAAATTATATTTAATATTTACATTCAATATATATTTGTATAAAATAATATTTAAAATGTATTAAAATTTAAAATATTAAATATATTTATTCTAAACACATAATATTTAGATAGTTTCTGATAACTTCGCTTGTAACTCTAATTCTGACATTTTTTTTTATATATAATGGGGAAATTTGTGAGACCTTATTCATTTAGCTTATAGAATCTGACCATATTTTTTCAGTTATTTTTTTTTTACAATTCCTTCTACGTATTCTTAAAGTAGTGACAACCATGATAGAGAAACACCCAAAAAAAAAAAATATTAGAATAGTTGAGGAGAAATAGGTTGTGAGCAACCGCCATGCATGGGATTGCACGAGCCAAGAACAGGGTTGCCACCGAAATACATGCTTAATATCTCGCATGTCACGTGCAGGACATGTTCCTCACCTGCGGCTCCCCAAGCTTGTAACAAAACAAAACATTATATATATATATATATATAATATAGAAGAGAAGTTTGTGGCAAAATCAACTCTCAAATTGGGAGATGAAATAACTGATGTTTACTTCTAGAAGACTCATGTCATGAAAATGAAATGCAAGAAATTGATCTCCACCAAAAGAATGATTTTCTTTAAATATGCTTGCCTTTGAAAATTGATTAGTACTAAAATTGATTCATTAATATTAGTAGTAACAAGTATTGCTAACCAAACGTAATCTTGATTTCTTTAAACCAATGATTTAAACCTAAGACTGAGTTTATGTTTGTAGAAGACGTTAAGAACAGGATAGGAATATATATATATATATATAGTTAACATTTTGCATATAAAAAGAAAGTGCCATGGTTGTTATTGATCACAGTTTGGGGAGATGTCCATAGATTTCTTGTTATATATCTTTACATCATTTGCCGGTGACGGGACTGTCTTTCATATAGTTAGGTGGGTTGCATGCAGGGGCGAGCTAAAAATTATTTAAGGGACAAAGTGAATTTTACATAAAAGAAATGTTATATTATAATTTACTTTGAACAAAATATACAGTATGGAGTGAACATCTTTTGTTTGAAAGAAAGAAATATCGGTAGTAGGATGAAGGTGGAGGGTTGTGGATTAGCTAAGCATTGATGTTTTAAAGTAAGAAATGGTTGATTAACCCTCCCCTTACATATATAAAAGCAACCAGCCTTTGAGAGTAGCTGATCCAATTCATAGCCAACATAGACATGAGTTGGAATATCGAGCCGACCAATGACTTTTTCTCATCCCGATTATGCCGCTAAGTCGAAGAGTGTCAGATAACTTAATTTGGCATGAATCCATGCTTGGGCATTTTACGCTCAAGTATATGCCCATTTTGCTCGACAGCAAAGTTGATGGGAACGAACCTCCCCGCAAGGATTTCAAAATGTTCATATCAAACCTTTCAAACGGATGGAGCCTTCGTATGAAAAAGATATCTTGCTTGTAAAATTCAAACTCCTTCGAATAAAAATAAATCAAGGTATTCTATTTTTAAATAGGTCAGGTGTTAGTTTGAAATTAAGATATTTCATCTTTAAATTGAATTTATTTTTCAAATGGGTTGAGCCTTGGCATTGAGTCAAGTTATTTTGTCTTTTAAAATCGAATTCATTTTGCAATACCGGTTGAGCCTTAATATGAAGTCAATGTATTTTTGCTTTTAAACCGAACTAATTTTTTAAATGGGTCAAGCTTTGATATAGACCCAGATATCTGTTTTTTAAATTGAATCTGTTTTTCAAATGGGTCGAGCCTTGTTACGTAGTGTAGGTATTTGTTTACAAAATCAAACTCATTCAAAAATGAGTCGAGCCTTAGTATTAAGTCAATATATTTTGTCTTTAAATCCAAGTAGCTTTTTAAAATAGAGCAAGCTATTATTATTTTTATTTTTTCCAAAATACTACTTTCATTTTTTTTTGTTATATTTCTTAAATACCGATTTGTGGGGCTTATATGTCCTTTCAAAGAATTCTCAACAATATAGATACAGAGGGAAGATTTGACAAAGCTAATAAACTTGCTAAAACCGGAAATGCAAGCCACACTCAGCCCCTGAGAAACTTCCAAGGCCCTGTTGCTGTCCCTATCCTGCAAATACACCACATAATTTTATTTTGGATCCTCCGTGTTTTGCATTCATTTTGGAGAAAGTTGTATAACCAAAAAACTTGAAGCTTAAGTCAGTTTGTTCATCTAACCATCGTTAAAAGATGATATTCAACAGATTTGAGATTCGAATCCCAAATATTTGTCTCTCATATATATATATATATATTATGTCCTTGAGGAAACCAAAGCTTAGTTCAATTAGTTTATTTAGCTATCCTTGAAAAGTGACATCCAACTACCTGGGGTTTTCAATCCCAATATCTGTAATATTTCTCTTATTTTAGGCTACGGATTCCTTTGCATATATATATATATATATATATATATATATATAGCTATGTCTTTGAAAGTCTTGCCCTATCTTCAGCCACAAGAAAAGAAACAGAGGAAAATGATACTGACACGGTAAAATCGTATTGAAAACGAAAAATTACCTCCAAAATCCAGCAAAGGCTCGAAGACTCATATATATCGTGAGAGCTATCCAGAGTCCGATGAATCCATGAGTGGAAGATAGAATACACAAACATATAATGCTAACAATAGCTACAAGAACCTGTTAAAAAATGAAGAATGTCATTGAAATGATTATTATATGCACCCAACCCAAGTGTTTCAATAACAAGTCCTAAAACAAATATCTTCATGATATCAAACTAGATAATAGACTTGCCAATGAGAAGGCAGAATATGCAAAGTCAGATGCCCCAAAGTTGACACCATCAAAAACAAATGCTAAAGAATTGATAGGCTGAGTAGCTGCAACAAACTGTAAAAAAAGAGGAATCGAATATCAGTTCCCAACTTCCAGTGATCTTCGGGGTTGGAACAGGTAGAAAGTAGTTTTTTCTTATTCATTTTTCTGTTTGCAGGAAAGAGCGCTTACTGGAATGCCTGTACCGATAAGGTGGAGGACATTGACATCTTTGGTAAATAATTTTGCTCCAAAACTCAGTCCTCCCCCAAGAATGACTGCGAGTATTAATCCCAGAACCAATCCTAACTGCACTACATAGAAATTGAATTTAGAGGAGATCACATTATTGAAAGGTAACTTGATGTTTGTTTATGGCCAATGTAATATGGGCACCTGCAATACTCGAGATGCAGTGGCTGTTGCCTTCTCATAGTCCTTTTTTGCAAATGAACTTGCAAGTATTGCCTGAAAGAATGAGAAAAACTTAAATTACAATAAGAATGAGTCTATACGGAGAAAAGGGAATGCTAAAGAGCAGAAGAGCAGCAAATGTACAGAATTCAATGGGGCTACCTCGGAAAACCAAGTATTTCCTAATAAAAGAACCATCCATGAGTTGTTAATAGCATCTAATATCAACTATTTGGAACCTTTAATGAGTTTTTACTAGTTTCTGAATGAAAAGGTATATCGAATACCTCGGGACATATTACGGTTGAGATTTGAGAAATGATAATGGCAGCAGAAAATCTAAGAATGTTATTCTTCGTAACAGAGAAGATTTGGAAATCTTAAGAGATAACGACTATTTGACAAACCTTGAACTCCAGTTTAGTAGTTTCATAGTTCACAAGTCTTTGCTTTTGACTTTATAGCTTTTAGGATTGGAGAAAAGAGAATTTAATTACATGTCAGAGAAGTAATTTGAGCAAATTAAGATGCTTGTTTTGAGAAGAAAAATATATAAATTATCTCATGCATGTGACTAAACAAAAGCAGTTATTACCTGTCCAGCAACAGCCAAACCATCAGCAAGAAGAGAAGTCGCCAACCAAACCTGCAAGCATACTTGAAATGCAGCCATGGCTGTCGATCCCTGTCTGGCAGCCAGTGATGCTGACAGGGTGATACAGAATGTAACAGCCATTACCCTTATTAACAATAGAAAACCTGGATTCAAACACATGAACAACGAGGGATAGTAAATGATAAAACTAAAATGGGCTGATACAGATTGTTGCTCTTCGACGCGTATGAAAACTTGCTAGGCTACAAGTTCCAAATTGAAAACCAGGTTGATATTTGAGAATTTATAGAAGTCAGAATTAAAATTACCATTCTTAAGAAATCTACCAAAATTTAGATGTTTTAAGCTAGGAGGTAATAGGTCAAGTTGACTCATTAACTTCCACAAGAGTATAACTGAAATGAGGTACCTGCAATTACCATATAAATTAAAAAAAAAAAAAGAAGAAGAAGAAGAGAGACAAAGTTAGCAAGTCAATACAATTGAATGTGTACAGCATGATAAACCTATTGGTGGATTATGATTGGATATTACTGAGATATCACATGAGCAATGGCTGCACCGCTGACACCCAGACGGAAAACAAACATAAATATCGGGTCCAAAATGATGTTTGTTACATCTCCTGCCACTGCGTATAGGAGAACAATTTAAAATAAGTCAGTAGATGAGAAATGAGCAGAAGAAAGCTTCTCTTTTTGCTTCTTGATGTGCTAAAAAAAGATCAAAACCCCAATACTTTATTAATATGATATACCAGTGGCATATAAAGGAGTTTTTGTATCTTTAAATCCTCGAAAGATGCCTTGCATGGCTAAGGAGAGAAGAACTGCTGGAGCACCTAGTGACCTTAATGTTAAGTATTGTTGTGCAGGGTTTAGCATCGGTGAATCCTACACGAATGGACGAATCTGCTGTCACTAATATTGGAGAGTAGATTTAAGGCATCGAACACCAAACTAAACTAATGAAACACAAAAAAGAGGAAAGAAAGAAATAGAGGTTCAAGAGCCTGTTATTGTTCTCTCAATCTGAGTACTCACTGAACTGATTCCCATGAAGTTCAATAGAGGTTTTGCCCCAGAAATCAGGAATATGGCTTGGAGGAGTCCAAGGATGCCACCAATAACCAGTGCTGATGAAGCTGATGGGATATGCCTTCTTTCAGGCTCAAATTTAGCAACATGAAAACTGCTTCCAAGTGATTTTGGTCGGTATGGACCCTCATTAGATTCTGAAGATCAGAATAAGCGAGAGTTAGGATTCTCACGTTCAAACTGTGGACAGTTGATAGTTTTAAGCATGATACTGATTTAAGGTGAAAGGATTTTTAATGAAACTGATCAGACCAAAAATTGCAATCAAAGTTGATCTTTCATTTGGAAAAAGGAAAGCGAGATTGAGGTCGGGGATGGACGCCATACCTTTTTGTGGTATTAACACATTGTTTTCGGTATTTGAACATGAACCTGTTTCCAAGCACTCACTTTCTTGTGCTTCAGAGCTCACTCTTCCGATGGTATCTTCCTCAGCGACGAAAGAGGTGGTAATGCTGACAAGTGGGAAGATTGCGATTCTTGAGACTTGATTGAACAAGGCAATAGAGACTCCTACAGCTGCTAGTTCCACAGGACCTATACGAATGAAGTAAATCTAGGTAAGTCTTCCCATGCAAAAACTTTCCCCACAAGATAAGAATGAATATGATACCTATTTGGCCAATGAATGCTGTGTCAACAAGAGAAGCAATAGGGTCAGCTGTCAAAGCCAGTGCCGCAGGCAGCGCAATTTGTGCTATCTCTGATCCAAGTTCATCCAGTTTAAAAACATGTCTGCTCATATGATCGCAAAATAAGACATTAATGCTAGATATATATGTGTTAAGAGAAATTTTACATTAAAAAAGACTAAGTTTTCAGGTCATCAAAACCATTGCTGTTCTATGAAGCAGAGCCAAGTACCAAACAAAACAACACTTCCTTTTTATTTTTAAGTGTTTATATATAAATTCTTTTTTAACTATTTGTTTAAAAAATTGCTATTGTGCTTGCTCATGAATGTTTCATCTCTAATACATGGACAACTAATGAATTAATGCAGCCATGTCTCTTCAATGATCTTTGCAAGTACCAATGAAAATTGACTTAGCAAGTCTAATTAAGAAAGAATAAAATAAAATAAAAGAAGATGGTTTGAACTTCAACAGTCTGTTTTGTTCAATCTAGTAGTGCAAATGCAATCAGAGAGATGAAACTTCCAATACTGAAAAAGCTAATCAAACTACTGAACTGCAAATGAAACTGGCAAAAATAAATATAAGCAAAGCAAATTCTGGGGAAACATACCTGGCATCCTTGAAGAAAATGAAAATGGGGAGTTTCATCTTGACACTAGATGGATATAGATCATCATCTGCAGTCATCATTTTGGTAGGTCTGATTCACTGAGTTGTCCAAAATACGCAGAAGTAACCAAGCCAATGGCAGCAGGCTGTTATAAACAAAATCTAAAAAACTGAGCCCTGTATCCTCCTCCTGATTCTATCTCCTAATAAATGATGAATTCTTGAACACCTGGGAAAAAAAAAGTTAGGAAAGATTAAACAACCCTTGTCAGTATCTTATATAATCTTATACAATTTTCCATGAGATTGATTAAACTATAATAGAAAGAATACCTGGAACTATGAAAGTAAGCATGAAAAATAAATTAAAAAAATTAGACATTATTAACTCAAGCAATTTTTTTTTTTTCAGGTTTCAGGTATATGTATCAAACTTAAAACAAATGCAGCCCCAAAAAAGATTATACCAACAAAATAAATAAATAAATTCACTAACACAGAGAAATCAAGCTTATACCAACAAGGCAACACTAGTCAAACAAAAGTTTCTGTAAATTCACTAATACAGAGAGAAGGCTGTGTTTTAAATTCCAAGACGTTTCCCTTTCTTCCAGCTCATAGCCTTCTTTGAAACTTCAACTAATCAAGACAAGACCTCATCTTTTTTTTCTCAGTCCCTATGGAATAACTTTGCAATGAAAACAACACCTAATTCAAAGTCCAGAAGAAAAATAAATGCCGTCTTTCTCATAAATCTCAACAAGAATTTTCAACGTAATACAAATCATATTATCCTGAGAGTGTTAAAAATGAATTTGGACTTGAAAAAAAGATAATACTACACTTCATCTCTCAAACCTCAACTATCTCATTAAAACAAATCAAAGCTGTTCATCAACCACCACCTACCTTTAATTCAACACTTGATGAAATATTTAACTATCCATTCCACACGGTCACTTAAAGTAAACCTTAAAACAGGAATAAGGACATATCACTTTACCAGACAATTATGCTAATACCTGAGAGAGAAGAAGGAGAGAAAAACCACTGTGTGGTGCAGTCTAGAAGGATACTTTCATGGCTAGAAAAGTGACACAAGTCTAATTAAGAATATAAAATATGTCAGATGGGCCCAGTGTATAAGAAAAAGCGTTGATTCTCAAAGGAGATGCCAGCAAAGTTGATTACAAGTGTCAGTAACAGATTTAAGAAGAAACACCCATTTGCATAATAAAATTCCCAGCTGTGTCGACAGTTAGAAAAATGGAGAAAGAAGAAAAAATTGATATTGTTAAAAAATTGATATTATTTTAAGACGTATAAAACATATTTTAAAGGTTTTAATACATTTTTAAAATACAACAAAGTTTTCTATCTGTAAGTAAAATAATTAAAATAATCAAATAAATTTTTTTATATAAATAATAGATAAATATAAAAAAAATGTTATAATAATTTTTCATATAAAAATAATTTTTTTACAAGATAATTTTATAATATAAAAATTATATATTTATAATATAATTGATTATAAATAATTATATATTCTATAAATTTAAGTCTTTAAAAATATAAAAATAATTAACAATCAATATTTTAAACGACTAACATCCATCGCATGCTTACGAAATTTTGACAAGTATGTCGCACGGTTTCATGTAGAAA
Organism: Adansonia rubrostipa; assembly: GCA_038381775.1. Classification (NCBI taxonomy): domain Eukaryota; kingdom Viridiplantae; phylum Streptophyta; class Magnoliopsida; order Malvales; family Malvaceae; genus Adansonia; species Adansonia rubrostipa. The sequence goes on from JBBYHM010000027.1 coordinate 8,148,963, forward strand.
ATTACTTTGAGGTTTGGTGAGTGAAAATTAACCATTACAAGCATGAAATCAACACGTTGCAGAAAGGAAAAAAAAAAAAAGAAGCAATATAAGTAATTTAATAAGACCATTTACATATATACATATTTAAATAAAAATATATATATAATTGTTTTTACATTTTTTAAATTGAACCTGTGAAGCACATTAAATTATATTTTAATGTAAAATTATTCAAAAATACGAAAACATTTATGATGAAAATCAAACACTATATATGAAACTGGCATATTTAAGATTTTTCACAAAAAATATTTGTTAAATATGTTCTTTCTTATATTTCTTTTGTTTATGTAGAAAGTTAGGATTATAAATCTTATTGCTAATTAAATGTTTGTGATTGTTAAATGCACTTCATAATTTAATATGGACAAAAAAATATATACCTATGTGTAAAAAAGTTTATAATTGATTCACAATTTAATGTATATAATGTAACTTATGTTGATATCATTTATTTATATTCATATTAAGAGTTAAAAAATAAAATACAAATCGAATTATCATACAAAAACTCTTAACTCATAATGTTATTTTATATTGTTTCTTTTTACCATTAAATAATCATAATATTTCTTTTAATTTAATAATAAAGAAAAATAAAAAAATAACGTGACCTTATTTAAAAAAAATTAAAGAACCAATAATGATACTACACTTATACATAATTAAGAGTTTTTTTTTGAATATTTTAATTAGATCTGATAATTTTTACGGTATACAAACGGGACATAAAAAAATATATAAAATATAATATGACATAAAAAATAAGACAATACTTTACAAATACAAGAATGTATTAACAAATACATGGAATCATTCCTCAACTTTATTCCTTCTCTTGGTTTTTCTTTATAATTTTTTCTTCTTTATTCTCTCTAGAAGCCTTTTTTAGAAACACTAATCACAATGTTTTTATTTACTAAGAGACAAAAAAATGTATTTTTTATCATAAAATACGTAAAAAGAAAAAACTAAAAATGTGTTTAATAGACGCTTGTGAATTGCTTGGGGTAACTTTAACATATAGTTTATGGATTAATGAACATAACACTGATAACATGGAAGAAGAAGAAGAAGAAGAAAAAAACGAAGTACTTATATAATTAATTATTAATATATATATATATATATATCATTTGAATTTAGCAGCTAATATCTAATTAAATTATTCTGATGCATGCTTCAGCCTGTTCACAAATGGCTTGTGAATCCTTTTTCTTTTTGTTTCTTTCTGATTTACTTTACGAAAACATTTATGTGCAATGGAAAATGAGGAATCGTGAGCATTAAATTGCTCACATGCAATTTAATGCCATTGCACACTAAATGTGGTTCGCCAAAGCACTAAATGCACTTTTTTTTTAAGTAGACTGAATGCCATTGATATCGATTGAGTATCGTTTAATTGACGTGATGTAATTTATAAAATTTTAAAAAATTATTAGTTTGAGAAAATTTAAAAATATAATGTTATTTTTAAATAAATTAATTAGATAAAAATTATGCATAAATTAGAAATATTAAAAAAATTAAATGTTATTATTGTTATCTATATAATAATATAAAGGTACAAATTCTAGTATTAGAATTGAGAAATTATGAACAACATATATCTTCACTAATTTTTAAAAGAACTAGCTTAATTAGTGCTTATAAAGTGGAATTAATGAACTAATTATAAAAATATAAACTAAAGATAACAAAAAAAAAGAATTAATGAAACCAAGAAAGAAAAAACTCATTCTTATAAAGTGGAACGACAACTTAAAAAAAAAAATAAACGTTACTCTTTTTCAAAATGTTTTAAATAATAAAATTGTATCATTATATTATATGATATAAGGATGAAAAATTGTTGATTTATAAAATACAAGGATTCCCACGAACTAGAAAGCAGAGACAGCGACTGTGCGAGTTTAGGTGAGTTTTGATCGAATCATTTTGAGTTTGAATTTTTTGAGTTTGGATTGATTCGGGTTCTAACTTATACGAATTCAGATTTTTTTTTTCAGATTTGGAATCTATTTGGGTTTGGGCTAATTTGGGTTCAGGCCTATTCGGGTTCAAGTTTAGGTCAAGTTTGAATTCGAGTATATTTTACATCTTTTTTTTATTTTATGTTAAATGTAATTATTTTTACATAATTTTGAATTCTAAGTTCAAGTCTAAATTTGGCTCGATCCAGCTCAAAAAAATATTAGTTCGATTCAATGGGTCTAGCTATAGCTTGAAAAATTTTTGAACTCTAAGCTCAAAGCCAAATTTGGCCTGACCTGATTATTTAAGCACAAATCACCGTTCATAATATTAAAAATAATTTTTATATTAATATATTTTTTATAATTAAATTTAAATAAAAAATATA
>JBBYHM010000027.1:8152133-8164678 GCA_038381775.1 Adansonia rubrostipa
CGTGAGCAATTCTAATTGCTAGTCTAACATATGATTTTTTTATTTTTGATATGATATTATCTATTAGAGCTTTCATTTTTTTAAATTTACTTTATTACTCTATTATACTATTATCATATTCTAATTATCATTTTTTGAAAGAATAATAATAATAATAATAATATTCAAAGAAGTATTTAAAAGTTTAGTACTAACATATATAAACTCTCAATAGTTAATGAGTTTAACTAATTAAATTAAATAAAATGTGATAAATAGATGATATATTTTATTGATAATATTTTTAAAAATCAAGATATGATTTACTTTTTGATAAATTATTATTTTATCATATATAGACCTGTTCAAAGGTTGAGTTATACTCAATTGGGCCTAGGGTCAGGTTCTCATATTTTTGTTTTAGACTAGCTTGACCTAGCTCAAAACAATGATTTTTAATTAAAATAGCATATATTTTATTTAAAATTAATTATAAAATATATAAATATTAATAAAAAATTTTTTTAATATGATTAACAATAATCATGGCTTAAATGGGCAGGTTTGGGCACATTTAATAAGGTCATGGAGTTGAGATTTAAAAAAAAAAAATTGGCTGCTACTTAGCCAGATTCATGAACAGATTTAATCATATATAAAATACAAATTAAGTTTTTAATATTTAATTAAATTATTAAAAGAATATGAAAATAAACTTGATTTAACATTTTTCTTTATAAAAAATTATTTAATTATAATTTAATTATAATTATTTTTAATATTAAATCAAGGTTCGAATTCAAATTCTTTTGAATTCAAATCTTTTCGAATTCTAAATCTGTTGAATTTGAATCATCTTGGATTTGAACTTTTCAAATTCGATTCGAATTCAGATTCTTTTGAACGAATTTTCTAATTCTAATATTAGAATTGAAAAATTATGAACAACGTATACCTTAACTAATTTTTAAAATAACTAGCTTAATTAGTGCTTATAAAGTGAAATTAATGAACTAATTATAAAACTATAAACCAAAGATAACAAATAAAATAAATTAATGAAACTAAGAAAAAAAATACTTATTCTTATAAAGTGAAACGATAACTTAAAAAAAAAAAAAAAAACCAAATGCTTGGCCCAAAAATAAGTGGTTTCAGGAGGAAAGGGACACGTATCGTCGTCAGCTTTCAACTACCAAGGGACCATTTTTCTTTGGGAAGACTAAAAACAGGATGTCAATTGAAATTTTTTATCAATCGGTTAAATAAATTTATTAATGAAAAGGAAATAGAAAAATAAAAATAATTAAAAAATAAAATAAAAATTATTAATTTGAGTTTAATAAAAAAAATTATTAGTTGAGATTTAAATTATAATTGTATCATGATTATTATAATTATAAACATAATAAATATAATCATAATCATTTATAATGAATATTTATTATGAATATTGATAATGAAATCACAAAATATTGACGATAACATCATGACATAGTTACTATTTATATGCCTGCTGTCACCAACCTCTTCAATATGGTAAAACCAAAATTTTAATTTGGATTTTTGTTTTTATTTTGCCATTTTGTTTTAAAACTTTTTGGTTAATGGGGTTTTGGAAGATTGCGGGGTTTTGTTCAGAAAGGGAGAGAAAATGGAAGATGAGAGATTGTGGCATTTAGGTAGCGTTCGTAGATCTCTCACTGCAACTCTATAGTGGTGGGATTATTTTTAAGGGGATAGAAAGTGTAAAACCGAAGCTTTGGCATAACATAGATTTTTAACTTAAAAACTTCCATTAAAGATTAGTAAATATTCTTATTTCCTTTTCGATAATTTCATTAGTATATTTTATTTATTTATTTATTTATTTATTTATTTTTGATGTGATGTCATTTAATAAATTTTTTTTTGAAGTTTTAATTGTTATTTTTGCTAATTCGCTCTTTTTTTTCTTTTACGAGATTGTGGCCATGATTCATTCAATGATGGATGACCTGAGAATTTGCTTTTCTTAGTTATTTTAAATTTAATTTTCATATTTCATTTCTGTATATCAAATGAACATTAATGGAGTCTGACTGGTACTCCTTGGACACGCACCCGTCACCATCTTTTATTCTTTTTTTTTTTTAAGGAGTGCACGTATCCTCCTTTTTCTTTTAATGGGAAAGGGGTATCCATTATTGAAGAATATAAAGGGAATTCTTCGAGATTTATTTTCATGGATTAAAAAAATTAGATTCATTAATGGATTTAATTAAAAATCGATAAATCATTCAGTTTAGTATTGGTTTTATATATATATATACATATATACATATTTTTAATTTTTATAATTAATAAGATTTTAATTTTTAATTATTTATTATATTTAATATTAAATTTTATTTTTAAATGTTTAAAATTTTGTTTTAATAAACAAACTGATTCTAAACACCGTATGTTTCCATTATTATATCTGCATCCTTTCATGTGAATCAAGTGGAGCCACACACACACATATATATATATATATATATATTTGCTTCACCAACTGTCAAACTAAGAGGTTGAGAGAGAGATATGATTTGTTTAGCAAATTCTTTTTAATTTAATTACAGCTAAAAACTGAGTTTTTATTTAAAACACCAATTATAAATTATTTTTTATTTTATAAGTGGGTTAAGAACATGTTTAATTTTTTAATTATATCTTAAAAATATGTATCCTTTTTATTTATTTTATTTATAAAATTTAAAATGATAAATCAAATAAAAGTTTTAAAAATAAAAATTTGTAATAATCAAAGGTAGATGTTATTGTCAGGTAGATGTCCATTTAGCCTAGTTGAGCCTAAATCTCTTGGTTTTATTTGATTTGAGGTATGCAAAGTGACGTATATCATTATGGTCCATGTGGGATTCCGAAAACGCTTCGGTTTTTAGTGACCCCATCTCCAATTGGCCTATATTTAGTCGAAGATTATCAATGGATTGTGGATGGAGTAATGATAGCATAGAAAAACAAATGATATTTTAATACCAACATATTACTGCACATAAATTATAGAAAATAATAATGAATTATTATCTCATATATGCTCACAATAAAGTTTTACATGTCTTATTTATTTATTTATTTAAATATATACTATAAATATTTAATAATTTTTTAACTCTACTTTCAAATTACAAAACTTTAGTATTGATATATATTTGATAATAATCTCAAAAATTATTTATCGACAATTTATTAGAAAACTATGGGTTTCAAAACAAGAAATTATAGTGACACTTGATAAAAAAAATTTTTGACGAGATAAACTTCGATAAATACATTATCTTAGGATTATTGAAAAAAATTTCGTCTACAATTAATTTTGGTTAAAAGAATTAAAATTTAAAATTTTCACCTAATAAAAATTTTAAATTTTATTTAATATATTTTTTAATCCGTCACATTATTGATAGAGATTTCATTGGTTAGGACTAAGGAGTGCATGCTGACACAAATGTCCATCGGTAACGACATGGAACAATGGATGTTGTAGCTTAGAGTGGGATGGCAAAGCTAGTTTCTAAGCCATTTGGTCAATTTTGAGTTGAGGTAAATATGCATTTATATATATATATATTACAAAATAAGCAAGTTTGTAAAAAAATAAAATAAAATTGGTGATTTCGAATATTGCCAAAATTTTCGCTGGAAACTTGAGTACAGAAGATCCGCAAAGACTTTCTTGATTGGACCGTATTGGGCAAAGTAAGTGGGCTTTCGTACGATTATCAATTGCCAAAATTTTGTGCACTTAGTTTTCCATCCCAATAATTTCAAATTTGTCAAATCACCGGACATGATGATTCCTGTTGAAAATTTTTATTTGGATTTTATTTTATTATTATGCGCTTTTCCTATTTTATTCTTCCTAAACTATTAGATGCATTTTTTTGTTTATAATAATTATGATTACGTAATTTTTTTAATTTTATAAATAAAATTAAAAAAAATATTATATATTTTTTTATATATTTAAAAAAATAAATAAATAAAATATATGATAATTTTTTAATCTTATTTGTAAAGTTAAAAAATTTTATCGACAGTGTATCAAATAATTATCCGTTAATTTTTTTTTAAAAAAATGATAAATTATTCTATTATTATTAATATACTCAAATTCGAGTTCAAATAGTTTCATATCTTGAACTTAACTCAATAATGATAAAAACTAATTCAACCTTTTTTTTTTTTCAAATTAAATCCTAGCAATTTACAAAAACAAATTTTTTATTTATGCCCCTGATAACAATCATATAAACTCAAGCTGTAACCATTCTATAAACTTTAAATTGGATAATTTAAAAACTATTAACGATCAATATATAACAGGTGAGTCGGTCATCCAAGACAAGCTTGGGCCTTGAAATCTGTCTCCAATCTTGGCCCACCATATCATTTATTTTTTAAATAGCTCAAAATCTTCATTCGGCATAAATTTTAGTAGGACTAATCCGCGCCCAATGAGTATATATTCTAAAAATGAAAATTATTTAAAAATTGTTTAGGAACACTTCTCAAATATATTTGTAAAGATTTTTATAAGTAGACCAATCCAAAGAATAAGTTATATATAGGGTCCAACTTGATCTAAATCGAACCTAGACATAGGATAAGATTTTCAAGTTCAAGCTTAATTTAAATTATTATTTAATCAATAAAAATTATTTTATTTAAATTTAATTATAAAATATAAATATTAATTTAAAATAGTTTTTAAATATTTTAATATATTTTAAAATATGAAATAAGTTTCCAAACACAAAAGACGGGGTTGAACCTTGAACAAGCACAACTTTTGCCATTTAGGCCTAATCCAGTCCATCCTGTAAATAGTTTTATTTTGTAACTAAAATAAGGTCTTTTCTTAAATTTTGAAAAAAGATCATACATTAAATAAGAAAAAGGAAACACATTTCTTTAAAAAAAAAAACTAATCTAACAAAATAAGAACTTATTAACCGACCTCTTAGAAATATACACTGCAATCAAATTTGTCCTTTTATTTTCAGAGGGCAAAGATATAATAAACTAAACGGAGAACAATTCCTTTGCCTTAAAAGGTTTAAAAAAAGGAGGATAAAAGCAAAAAATTCCAATAGAGTTTTATTCAAGAGGCATTTAAAAAAATTCACTGCTCAATTTGACGACATGCAAGCATTCAAATAATAATAATGTTCAATAATCTCATATATATGCCGGAAAAATTTAACGCCATTGTCAAAATTTGTAGTAAAGATCTAATTTCTGCTCTAAGAGGTGGACCTCAAACTCAAATGTATATTATTTTTCCAACCATCAGACCCCACCAAATAATTATTTGCAAGGTAAAGAATCAAAGATAAAACCTGCTTCGGATGTGAAGACGAGGAACTTTTAAACTGAAAGTTAGTTGCAAAAAATCAGAGATATTCTAGCTCCCTATCTGCAAATTTTTTGACAGCCCCCGCTTCACCACAAGCCAAGGGCCTTCCACCAGATGCCTCCAACTCCGAGCCAGATAATAATATTCACAACAGACATCAGAAAACCATAACCCCACCATTTGGCTAGTGGTACATAGCCAGCGCCGTAGAAAACGGGTGCAGATCCTATGCCGTAATGGGTAAGGCCACCCATAAGGTTGGAGAGGAATGAGAGAACAAGGGCTCCCAAATATGGTGGAGTTCCCAAAGCACTAGCCACTGACAAGAAGGCTGTAAACATGGCACCAATATGAGCAGCTCCGCTGGCAAAGAAGTAATGCGAGTAGAAGTAGAGAAGAACCAGAATGCCAAATGACAATTGCCATGAAAGACCCAATCCACCAACAACCTGTAAAATAGACCAGATCATTAAAGGCAATCCTAAAATGCTAACACAATTAAGTGTTAGCCTAACCCCAATTACATGTGAATTTTAATTTACATCAGACCTCTTAAGGGTACAACCCCTGTTGATTGCTAAAGCAGAAACATTGGACATCGCAATATCAAAACAATGCTTAGCCTAAAAGCAAAAGGAACATCCTAGGGCATTACTAAATGCGATTCAAAGACACGTCAGACTAGTATGATGAAATATTAATAGAACAGGACAATAGAACTAAAGAGAGACAGAGAACTAGACTAGATATATCACAATGTAAAATACAAGTATTTCAATATTTGGAATTATTTAAGAGAAAGATATAAATTGCCAACTGTTTTTCTATTTTTTTCCCCTTTTTGGGAGAAAAATAATTTCATTTCAAGTATTTTCTGAGAAGAAAGCACTGCATGTAGAATATGGTGATGGCTCTTTGGTGATTCCATAAGTTATAGTAGTTGAGAAATGGCAGAGAAAAATAATACGAGAGTAAAAGGAAAACAGGCCAAACCTTAACGACAGTTTCACTAAACCATGAGATGAGACCATATTTGTTCAAATACCCGGCCATAGCAATGAGTGCGGCAAACCATGTAAGTGTATCCCATGCAACTGATTCAGCTAGACACTCCTTCCATGTGACTACCCCAGTCATAAGTAGGACAGATAACCCAAGAATGGCAGCAGTAACAGCATCCACGTTTAACATCCCTCCAAAAATCCAGAGCCCCACCTAATGCAACAGAACAAGGTACCAGAAAACTCATGATATTGGAATATACAAGCTCTTGCATGTAGTTTTTACATACATCAGTAGCAGGCTAGTAGCCGCTGCTATTCAGGACATCATATGCACGGTAAAACATAAGCACCAAATGAGAGCACAAAGTAATACAACCAGAAATAGAATTAAAATTCTATTAATCAGTTGAGAGAAATCAAAATATTGCAGAAGAATATAAAAATTGAAAGATAAACAGAAAGCTAGTCATGTTTGAGTATTTCCTCTACCACTATACGAAGGTCAAAGAGGCAAATCGATAGCAATGAACTACCTAGAGATTCTATCACGTACATTATTCATTTCCAACAAATGATTGCAATACTGCTTTCTGCAATGCAATCACAGCCTTGACATCGCTGAGGTTTGAATCCAGCTAAGAAGCACTTTAAATAAAATATGAAACCTTGGAGGCCTATATAGCTAGCAAATAAATGACAAATGAAAAACCTGACAGCTTGCAGTTTTTCCTCAAAATCCTACATATAGCTAACAGTCTTCAGAAGTATTGCATATTAATTAACCAGAGTCTTCAGGATAAGATCATAAGATAGCACAAAAATGGTCTAGATTTTTACAGGTTTACGAGGCCACCATCAGGCAACTGCTTGCAGCCAAGATCATAAGAAAGCACAATAATGGTCTAGATTTTTACAAGTTTACGAGGCCAACATCAAGCAACTGCTATCAGGCTAATTTTATTTGATAGTCATTAATAAAGAAAAAAATGAAATGAAACATTCCACATTTGACCAAATTACTTGTTAAGAAGCATTTTATAAGCAAGACAATGACCAGATTACTTCCAAAGTCACATTGACTGGCAACACATCCATGTTGATTTTCCACCAGAGTCAATCATCAAAAAGTGATTACGACGGAAGCTTAAGCCCAAGAAGAGCACAACAAGTGATCAACATTGCCAGCATATTAAAGAGCACCAAAATTTCAAAAGAAGCTTTCAAGTGAAACATCTAAGTCTCCTCAATTTTATAACCTTTAAATCAATATTCCTAAAAAATTTCAAATCAACAAATATGAGGACAATCAAGAAAAAATCTCTGAGACCTGTTTAGCATGAATACTCCTATAGGGCAAAAAATAACCAGATCAAACATAACCCCTCTTCCAAACTCCCAATACGAATCTGATAAATTTCAAAAAATTCACTTTTCAAACTCAAATAAGATGGTAGGCGGTATTTTTATAACTGTAACAACCACGTCTTGAACTCTTGGTGATTTAGAAATATGAAGTACTTATCAAATTCATCCATAACAAGCTTTCAACAACAGAAAGCATCAGTAAAATATTGGGAATAATATAAGTATTTACATTATTTTAAAAAGTGTAAGCTTCCATTAGTTTGCCCTAATTTTCAAGAATTAATGCAGCATTGTCTCTCTACAAGACCATAGCTGTATCCCCAATCCTTAATGATGCTTCAAAGCCAGAGATAAAAATTAAATTCTAAGAACACTGCCATGCAAAGTGTGTTGCCCATCAAACTACTACACTAGACCCAGAACCCCAAAAAGTCTAAAACTGCAACATGGAATCATGAATAAAGCAATCATATGCTTATCCATATATCCACCTCCATTTAACCCTTTCTATTGTCTTCCTAGAGCATGTATACTTTGGAAACATAGTAATGCAACGGAAAAAATCTCTGGAGACCTTTTGCTTCTAAAATGTCCCATGCACTTCCACCTTAAAAAAATACAGAGAGGGAAAATGCACTTCTACCCTTTCACATTCTAATAAAATATCAATACTTAACACTATGTTAACCACTAATCACTGCTGGATATCATGCTAACAACAGAAATTGATTTAGCAAGTGAATCAAATGCAAATACTGAAGCAGAGGAAAATATATAACCACACAAGGGCAGAAGAAATCCATTTCAGTTTGGGCGTCAAGATGTGCTAGAAAGATATACACCTAGAAACAACAATAATATGTTCCATAAAAATGATAGACCCTTTCCTCCAGTCTCCTTTCCAACTTCCAGATGCAGAGTTTTTTGTTTCAAGTTCAGATTGTCAAAACCCAAAATACTAATGCAAATTTACATTTTCCCCAAAAAATCCTAATTTTTATAGCATCTCTCTTCCTCCACACTAAAGGTAATCTAACGAAGTGCTTGCCATAAAGTATACAGCAACAAAGACATGTACCACTGTCATAAGGTCGAGGTCAACTACTATTCTCTACAACCCAGCAAAATAAGTACCACAATTAACAGAGCAAAAAATCAATCATCTACCATGATAATTAAACCAGATTAACTACTTTAAATGGCAGCACAAAATGAGCGGCTCTCCAACTAAAATGTGGCTACCCTCGTGATCACGTCACTATGGTCCCCTACCAATTATTTTCCAGTGCGACACTTCCACTTGATAGATAGTGATAGCGTTCAAAAACAAACTTTCCCAGTTATGTAGGCATAATTAAAACATACATAATTATAACGAATCAAGGATTAGAAAAGATTGATTAATAGAGTACTAATGTTATTACCGTTAGAAGCAGAGTCCCAGCCATAATAATCTCATTCTTGGACATCGGTCCCATCTTCTCCAGCTTCTCCTTAGCAAGCTTCGGCGCGTCGGGACTAGTCTTCACCGTTGGCGGATAAATAACATACAAAATCAATGGCACAACAAGTAACGAAACTAAACCCGGCACGATTGCCGCTTTTGCCCAATCCGTCCATCCAATCTGCTGTTTAATGGTATTAAAAGCTAAATTAGCACTTAATGGATTCGCCGCCATTGCCGTCAGAAACATGGAAGAAGAAATAACGGAAGTTTGGAAACATGTCAGCATTAACCAGGATCCTAATTTGTTTTCCGTTCCGTCACCGGCGTTGCTCCCACACGCGACGCAGAGAGATTTGACCAAAGGGAGGAAAATTCCTCCAGCGCGTGCGGATACGGACGGAATTGCCGGCGCTAATAAAGCTTCGCTTAAGACTAAGCTGTAGCCTAAACCTAAAGAGGAAGATCCGAATAGGGAAACGAATTGGTAAGCGATTCTGTTACCGAGTCCAGTCTTGATGAACCCACGAGCGAAGAAGAAGGCGAGAGCGATAAGCCAAGGAATGGGATCGCCAAAAGCGGAAAAGGCAGCGGAGAAGGTTAGAGTTTTGGTGAGGACGGAAGCACCGAGTCCGAGTAAAGCTACTGCGCCGAGTGGTAACGGTTGAGTGATGATGCCGACGATTGTGGCGAGGAATATGGAAAGTAGTTGCCACGCGTTACGTGAGACTCCGGATGGGACGGGAAGGAACCAGAGGATGACACCTGTAGCAATCGACGCCATCAATGGCTTTAATGCTGCACCTTGCCATGCTTGCTGCGACGGCGGAGTTACGGCGGCTGGAGTTGATGCCGCCGCTTTGACACTTAATTTCCGGTGGTTTTTTTGGAATCTACTATTGGAAATGATTGGAGTGAGACTAAACGGTTTAATGAAGCTGGAATTGTTTGAAGTGGATCTTGAAAGAACCGGATGGGAAAAGATAGGGTTCGGACACGATCTGGGAGGGAAACCACGTGATTTTATCCGTGAGAAGCCGAGGGAGCATGAGGAGGTGAGTGCGACGGATGCCATTTGAAACGGTGGCGCAGATGGCGTAGTAGATGGAGAAATGAGAAACGGAGGAACAGAGTGAAGGAAGCAGCGTTTATATTTATAGCGGCAAATGAGGGAGGCCGTTTGATTTTGATTAAACGGTGGATGGAAGGCTTGGAATATACGGTTGGCTTTTGTAGATGGGAACTCTGTTATTATAATGGGGCAAAGGAAAGCGAGAGCATTGAGGGTGTCGTGTTTTATAAGACTTTTAGATTTAGAGAGGTTGAGATCTCCGTCTCAGATTTTCTTTGGTTTGGTCACCGGCCACAGGTTTTTTGTATTTATTTGAAGCATCCACGTGTCGTGGTATTACTGGTTAATAGCAAACCTTTTGGTGACCTGGTGAATGGTGAGGAAATAGGGACCAATGGAATGACAGAATTCCACTTGGCAAATTATCATTGGCATGGTGTTCTGAGAAAGAGATCCGAAGATGGGAGATGTTTTTCTGCTTTTGGTGACTGACACCACGCCGCAGAACGGAGAGAGTGGAGTTGAGTCATGCTCATGAATAAGGCCAGAAATGTATGTGGTGGCTAGGAAGGGATGAGATGAAATGACAAAGTTGCCCTCAAGGGGCGGATGATGAACCACAGAAATGCACGTGCGCTGACACTGATGCGGTACATTAATATAAGATTTATTTATATTTGAGCTGAAGCAAAGGAGGGAAGCTAAGGTGGCAAGCGAGGGGGCGGTTGGGGCCACGTGATCCCCAGAGGCCGTAGGTTGATTATTATCAGTTCTGATCTGACCCTTTTCTTTTTAGTTTTGGCTAATGGCTAATGGCTGGTTGGTCAGCTTACATTGCGAGTGAGGTGAGTTCCGTTCTGACTCTTTTGAAGGTCGAATGGTCAGCTTTTTGAGCCCGCAAAAAATAAAAATAAAAAAGGCCGCAGCATATCAGCCATTGCTTTCTGGTTGGATTGGATAGCTTGACCAACTCTTTTCCGTCTTTCCTCTTTCCTACTCAAAAATAAGTAAACTTAAAATAATTAAAAATTAAAGTTATTTAGATTATAATAATTCAAATTACAAATAATTTTATAATTTAAATTGATTAAATTCAAAATTAATCTCTCCCGTCTAATTAATAAATCTACTTGAAACTAAAGATGATATAACGGAGAGTATGGATTATTTTAAACAATTATTCCATTTTAATTATAAATTGTTGTGTAAATCCAACAAGTATCGATTACAACATATCAATTTTGGTTTTTTTTTTTTCTTTTAAGTATTTTTTATCTAATGGGAGCATTTTATTTCTAATTTTTTTATTATAATCTTGTAATTTCTCATCACAATAAAAAATATATAAAAGTTCATCATTTATAAAGTGTAAATATTACATAAAATTTCAATGGATTTTATACAATTTTAAATTTATATTGACTAATTATAGTGCAATTATTATTTGTATTACTTTCGTATCTCATTACGTGATTTGTATCAATTGTATTGGTTAAAAAATGTTATTTTGATAAGTGAAAGATCTTATTAAATATTTAAAAAAATATTTTCATTTACTTAATTTTTAATTATTTTTTGACATTTTCTCTGGCAACATCATTTTTTTAATTTGAATTAAAAATAATTTGTTTCTATTAAAATAAAGTTTTTTTATCATAATTATTACATATTCATAATATTTTTTTGTATTTGTCTTGTTTATTTATTCTTTGAAGTATTAGGTATTAAATATGAATAATTATCCTATAAAATGGTAGTTAAAAAAAAATTCATAAGCAGAGTTAGTAAGGTACAAGGCGTCCTTAGAGTATACACAGATTTAGTAAGGTAACAGGTGCCCTTAGAGTACAAGTGAAGTGATTTTTTAAAAGAATAAAAGTGAACATATGACCTAATGCCATCTCAAACTAGGTTTAAATTACATGATTTAGACCATTCATGATAAATTTAGAGTAAATTCCACCTATAGTCAATTTTTTCTTAGACGAATATCATTTTAGTCTTTAAATATTAAAAATAAATTATTTGTTTTATTTGTCAAGTATTATTACAAATTAGTCATTCATCAATTTGTCCTTTAACTGCTAATGTGTATGAGAATACTTATTTGAAAGAAAATAAAAATCCCTAATGTTATTTAGGACATGAAAGGTATATTCAAATTGTTTTGGATAGTTTTAAAGTTGTAAATTCATTTTAAGATATTTTAAGCATTTTATACTGATTTTTAGGTGTTTTTATAATTAAAATGTTTATGTGTACATCTATATCAATATA
>JBBYHM010000027.1:8168050-8194295 GCA_038381775.1 Adansonia rubrostipa
ACCTGTTTGCCCTCTAATTAACCTTCCTATGTTGCATATAAGGAAGGGATCAGGATCCTTTTTACTATTTTTCAATAGACTTATTATTATAATTTATATGTGTAGGATTTATTTTTTAATTCTAAAAATTATAATTATAATTAATTAACAACCATATATTGAAAACTAGTGGTGAAGGAGAGTAATCCCGCACATAGGAAAGCTATACAACTTTAATTAGCTAGAATTCGCAAAAGGCCGGAGCAATCACTCCTAGACTAAAACCAAACCCAATTATTCACTGTTGTTCTCTTAATTGTTGTTTTTATAATGGATTGTTGGTGGAGAACCCAAAGTTTTTTCTTCTTTTTTTTGGGGATTTGAGTTTTTTTTTTTCTCAAACAAATTCCAATGTCAAAATAAAAAGAGTTCTTTTAATCTTAAATTTGAAGATTGTTTCAGATGTTTTTGTTTCGAATTTATTTTATTTTATTTTATTCTGCTTTCCTTAGTTTTCCTTTTTTAAACTTAGGGAAAAGAAAGATAAATAAATGAAAAAAAAATAAAGAAAACAAAAGACGTCAGGAAAATAAAATATAGAAATTCAATAAAAAGAAAAAAATGAATAAATATGGCTTGAATTGGGTCCGAAGGTGCAAAAGCAATGAATTCTAAGCACAAAATAAATTGAAGTCCAATAATAAATTTCAGACCCGAAATTTGGAGTGGGATTGTTTGATAAAAATTTGGCTATAAATTAACAATAAAAATAAAAATAAAAAACACAAATACTAATCTTAAAATTGAATTATCGTATACTTTGATCCAAATTAAGATATCTCGACAGAAATTTATTTTAATAATCAAACCCGATATAATTCGATCATTTCAAATAACTCTTGATAAAATTAAATGTCTAATATTGTTTCGTTGAGTCTGCAAAGATGCAGACATCCTTTTATTCATTACAGAGTAGCTAAAAATTGAAACAGTCGTCCATTTTTATTTTTATTTGAAAAATCTCTTCCTATCGGAGTATAAAATTTTAAAATTTATCAATGAAAACAAAAAATAGAAAGTTTTGAATTTTAAAATTTTTAAACTTAACAAATACTCGTCTCGATGAGACATCAACTAAATTCTAAACGTAAAATATGATTCTGGTGACGAGATATAAACTTATAAAAAAAATATGAAAAATGCTCCTTCCATCGAAGTATGAACTATAAAAATTTCTCGGAGTGTCAACTAAATCGAGTTTTAAAAATCATAGTGACAACTCAGCAATTTTTAAATTTTTATATGTGCTAATTTAACCCGATTTAGATCATAATGATGCCAGGTAAGTGAGATTTAAAATCATCTCATATTGTGTTAACTTAATTAGGCTAAAATCATAACCATGTAAGCTAAATGAGATCTAAAATCATCTCATCTAATACCAACTTAACTTACTTGAATCATAACTGTGCTAATCTAGACATGGCTTAAAATCATCTCATTTAGTGTCAACTTAACAAGAAATTATTAGATAGGTTCTTCTCACCACGTCGTTTATAATCTTAACCAATTAAATTAATCCATATTAACATTTTCGCCATATCATTTTTACACTTGAATATAAGCCTACGAATCACTAAATTTGATCTCCAAAGTATAGCAAAACAAAGAGGAAAAAGATGAAAAATTTAGACGAAGGCTGCATCAAATTTAGTAAATTTTTATCAACGTTCAAGAGTAAATTTTCGGAGAACCCAATAATATCCGAGGCAAAATCAATCTCAAACCAAGAGGTGGTTACATTCCTTAGTATATTTTGATCAAAAATAAATTTTAACTGAACCCAACAACATCGAAGATGAATGTGATCTCAACCTTTATATATATATATATATATTTAATTTTTATAAAGATATCCTTCATCATCTCGGTCTCAAATGTCTTAGTTTTCTTATTGATATGCTTATTTGAAGCTACAGTAATGGATGGTAGTGACAAGATCAAGAAGTTTTAATCGCTGAAATAGCTAAAGAAGGTGACAATTTGCTGTGGATTGTTGATATTCTAATTGACAAAATAATCTTACATGAGTTTGTGAAATTGTGGGCGGATCAGAAGGAATTTGCAAAACTTGTTAAGATTTGCAATTAGCCAAAAAAGAGCAAATTTGATGATTCAAAGGCTTACGTATAGAGGTAAAAATGACGTGGCAAAAATACTAACACAGATTAATTTAATTAGTTAGGTTCATAAATAATGTGGTGGAAAGAACCTATCTAATAATTTTTCAACTTAACTATATTTATATCATATAATATCTTTCTCATCTAGTGCCGACTTAATTAGGATTAAATCATAATAGAACTCACTAAATAGAACTTAAAATCACCTTATTGTTCGAACTTAACTGAGATTAATACTTTTTGCCAAGTAGATTAGGCCTTAACAATCTTATTCTAAAAAATTCTCAAAGCTCTTTTTTTTCCCTTTCTTTAGAACAGTGCTTTTTGTCTTTCTTGTTTCCATCATTTAGAAAAATATCATATTTCTTTCCCTTTTTGTTCACTTTTTTACATATGCTCTTTTTCCTTCTATCTCAATGTTTGCAAAACTTATGAATGCAATAATCATCTATGATAATGCAAATCATTTCCCAAAAATAATAGGAATGCAATGCAATGAATAAATGTAATGAAAATAAAATGAATGTAAATACTTTTATGTTTTGTTTTTAAAAACTCTTGACAATGATGACAATCATAAAAGCTCTTCTCATTTTTCAATCATGCTCCATGTCAAATTGCAACCAAAAAAAAAAAAATATTACTCTACATTACTATTTTCCATGCTCAAGACAACAATAAACTATCCATTTTCTTACAAAAGAAAAATTGACATTAGGATTTATTGAAAATAGGTTATCATTATCAAGAATGAATCAAGGATTTCTTTTTATAGAATAAACATGCACAAAGTGAGTTGTTTTTAGAAAATCCAATAATTGCTCTAGAGTCTAGATTATCATTCTTTTGGGTTTTCATTATAAAACTTTTATTTTTTTTATTGGTTGTTTTCCCAAGTGCTTGAGAATTAAAAACTCATGTGATTAATTAATTATTAAAACAATAAATAAATTTATATAGTTACGTAATAAATAATATTTTTCTGCATATAATTGATTGCATAAAATAATTTTATACAATGTTAATTATACATAAAAGTAAATAGTTATAGCATTATATATACATACAAAGATAAAATGAAATATACAATTACAAAATAAATACATATTCAACACAACTAAATAAATTAGCATTAAATATCTGAGCAATTTTAATTTAAACTAATATGTGTCTATATTTACGAGTAAGTAAATTTTTTTAAAAAATTTTAAAATCTTAAATAAAATTAAAAAATTATAAGAAAGATAATAAATAATAAAAAATTAATTTATATAAATATATTATTATAAATTATATAAATTTTAATACAATGCTTTTAACAATTTTTTTTTTTTTATTTATAAGTAGGCTGCTTGTCAGTCCAGACGATTGAGTTGCCACCTAGATTGAATTGCCGCTGTCATTATAATATCCGATCACCCCATTCAGGTCCTCAGCCTATCTCTTTTTTCAATAAATCAATTTCACAACGGATCCAATTGAGCTAGACAAATTTTTACGATTGGAACCTATCGATAGATGGAGAGAATCTTCCTATGACTTGACGTGGAAGCTAATTTAATTGAATTACGGTTCCGTCTGAAAACTGAAATCCTGTTATGTTTTGACTCTGATCATTCAGTCAATTCAATTGAAACTTGAAACCGATTAATATTTTTCTCATGTTGTTGATCTTGGATTGATATTTTATTTCTGGGTTTTTTTTAGGGAATCAAAAGGAACAACCTTATCAAATGGGGTGTTTGAAAAAGGATGATGAAATGGGTAAGATTGCGGAGGAATCCAAGGAGGCTGTTTTATATGTTAATGGAGTCCGCAAAGTTTTGCCTGGTGGATTGGCTCACTTGACTTTACTGGAGTACCTCAGAGGTAATAATATTTTTGTTGGATTTTGTTTGGCTTTCCCTGAAAGAATTGTCGGAGAAAAGAATGAGGAAAACTTTTTCTTTTCCCCAATCTTGCAAGCTCAGCTCACTTGAAGTTTGGGCTAAACTTACTTTTGGTTTTTGTGCTTTTCAATTATCGAAATTTTCCAGTTATTTGAGAGGTGGGTGGAACTTGTTTAAGCTTATGACTTCTCGGTTAGCCTTTCTTAACTGCATTCATCAATCTTTCTAGTCTTTTTGACTGGTTTTGGATTGCTTTATTGCAGTATTGAACTTTGTTTGGCTTTTTTTGGAAATGTTGGAAAAGGAATGAGAAAGGAGAAATAAATTTTGAAACTTTTGGGTCCAGGCGGATGAATAAGAGATATTGAACTGTTTCATTTCATGACTGTTGTTAGTTCAAGAAAATAGAAGAAACTAAAAAAAAAAAAAAAAAAAAGGAAGATGGAAATGAAGCTTAGAAAACTACTATCGATTCTGATTACTTTCATATTCTAAAGCACAGTTAATCAAAAGATAGGTATGGGCATAGGGCTTAGTTAATCAATCTACCAATTTCTTTTATAATAACTAGATGTTTCTTTGAATCAAGTTCATGAAATGCTTTTGGTTCCCAAGACCATGGAGTCAACGAAGATCCTCAAAACCTTGCTTACATTTTATAGATTTGGCCATTTAGGGTAGGCCTGCTTGGATTCATCAATTAATTAATCAGCCTTTCTCACTTTTTTCACTTGAAATCATGATTTGGTTCATTAAAATGTTTGATTGCCTATAAACTGGAGTGAGAGAGAGGTAGATTAAGATATACTTTGAATCTTTAGTCACTGACAAACTAATAGAATTTGGTTGGGAATTTTTCTCTTTGTTTTTGTTTTTGTCAACTTTTTCCTTTATTTCAAATTGTCGATGAAGTGTTTTTGCTTTATTTCAAGTGTTCGATGAGGTTTTTTTGCTACGTACACTTTTGATTCATCACGTATTTTATGGGGAAGTTAATGTTCAAACTATGTTTCTTGTTCGCCAAGTTGATATTGTTGGGGTGCAGGGGAGGTATTTCATTCCAGAATAACAAAGTACATAGAACACTTATTTATAGGAATTTCAAAGTGACATTAGTAAACATTTTTATAGCCAGCACATTTTCAAGTTTGCTGGATACAGAGTAAAAACCATATTGACATTCAAATCTTTCACCTAATAAATAAGTAAATTGACTCAATGACTCAGGTTAATCCTGACTTCCCTTGTTCTTTTGCTTGATGTGTTAGAAGCTGCTAATATTTTCCATGAATTGCAAATTACCTTCTAACAGATATTTTGTTTTCTTTTGGCAGCGAACTTAGTTTTCTGAATTTTAATGGTTCTCAATTTGGGCTACATATGGCTCTCCATTTTTAAATTTCAACGTTTTTACATTTCTAATGTTAATTTTGGTTCTTTTGGTAGAACTGTGAGAAACAGTTTTCTTTAGAACCTTAAATTACTTGAGAAATCATTTTAGAAATTGGATAATTCCTTTCCATTGTGGAAATATATCATCTGAGCTATAACTCTGGTCAGTGGTTACTGCTAACTTTATGTGCTTTACATATTATTGGTTTTCTGAGTGTGTTTCTTTCTGTTGAGGTCATCAAGTTTCTTTTTTTGACAATTTTGCATTATCCTCTGATTCAACTTAAAGCTGCAATTATTTAGTGGCAAACGTATATTGGTTTCCTCATTTTTTTTTCCTGTTTAATTAAACATTTAGTGCTTCTGTTGGAAGGACTAGATTCTTGAGTAGAGTGTTTAAGATTTTCTTTTTCAACATAAGTTACTAGTTTCTGGTTTATCTTATTCATTTTCTTCTCGTTGTTCTCTCTTCCTTTTTTTGATGTGTTTTTTACTGTTATAACTAGGTAACAGAGCAGCAAAAATTTAATCGAGTTTTTTTGTTGGTAAAGATTTTGGATTGACAGGAACAAAGCTTGGCTGTGGTGAAGGTGGTTGTGGGGCTTGCACTGTGATGATTTCTCATTATGATAGAAAGATGAAGAAATGCGTGTGAGGCTTACTCTCTGCCTTCTTTCTTCCAAATTGTTATGATGCTATAATTAAATGCTTTCCACCATTTCTCAAAATCTGTATGAGATAAATGTTTTGAAAACTTATTTCAGGCATTATGCTGTCAATGCATGCTTGGCTCCTCTTTATTCGGTAGAAGGAATGCATGTTATTACAGTGGAGGGAGTTGGGAACTGCAGACGTGGCTTGCACCCCATACAGGTAATATATGTTTCTTCTTCTGTCGGCTTGCTCTTAATAGTGCTTCTTTTTCATTCAATTTATTCCATTGGCTTATATCTTATCAAGGGACCCTATTTTATTTGTATGGCTCCTAGATGATATTTGAGGAGTGAATGGATATGTTGATTGCTTGTGGTAAGTGTGAGAGTGTATTTCGTATTCATCTGTTTCTTCGGTACACTGCATTATTAATTTTAAAACCAATATACACAAGCTATTTATAAAACTTGAATTTTCATTGGGTGTCTAATTAGATGTAATATAAGACCATAATGCTTCTAAATTCCGTTTTTTTTCCTAGAACTTTGCATGATGAAAATATTTTTAAGGTCACGGGAAAGATAAGTAGAATGAATATATATCTGGTTTAAATGATCTGAACTTAAATATGAACAATGGTCTAAAAACCAACAAGAATCCTTTAAGGAAAGAATGTTCGACTATTTCATTGTGACTTTCATATATTTCTTCAGGAATCATTGGCACGTTCTCATGGCTCCCAATGTGGATTTTGCACTCCTGGATTTATCATGTCATTGTATGCACTGTTGCGGTCAAGTAAAACACCTCCTACTGAAGAGCAAATTGAAGAATCGCTTGCTGGAAACTTATGTCGTTGCACTGGTTACAGACCAATTGTTGATGCATTTCGGGTTTTTTCCAAAACCAATGATGCATTATATGCAGATACATCTTCACTTGGTCTTCAGGAGGGTGAGTTTATTTGTCCTTCAACAGGTAAGCCATGTTCATGTGGATCAAAAACTGTAAATGATACAGAAACCAATGGCCAAACTATTTGTAGTTCTGGTTATAAACCTTTGTCTTACAATGAGGTAGATGGAAGCACATATACAGATAAAGAACTTATTTTCCCTCCTGAGCTGTTGCGAAGGAAATTAACTCCTTTAAATTTGAGCGGACGGGGAGGACTCAAATGGTATCGTCCCTTAACACTTAAGGATGTGCTTGAGTTGAAGGAGAAATACCCATCTGCGAAATTGTTGGTAGGTAATACTGAGGTTGGTATTGAGATGAGGCTGAAGAGAATGCCATATCAAGTTTTGATCTCTATTGCACATGTTCCTGAACTCAACAGTTTAAATGTCAAGGAAGATGGAATAGAGATAGGTGCTGCAGTAAGACTGACTGAACTCTTGAATTTATTTAGGGTGGTTGTAAATCAACGTCCTGCTCATGAAACATCAGCATGTAAAGCCTTCATTGAGCAGTTGAAGTGGTTTGCTGGGACTCAAATAAAAAATGTTGCATCTGTTGGAGGAAATGTCTGTACGGCCAGTCCAATTTCAGACTTAAACCCACTTTGGATGGCCGCCAGAGCAAAGTTTCGAATCATTAATCGTGATGGGAATATTAGAACTGCCCTGGCAGAAAATTTCTTCCTTGGCTACCGTAAAGTGGATTTGATGGGTAATGAAATTTTATTGTCAATATTCTTACCTTGGACCAGGCCCTTTGAATATGTCAAAGAATTTAAACAGGCACATAGAAGGGATGATGATATTGCCATTGTGAATGCCGGAATGCGTGTCTATCTGGAGGAAAAAGGTGAAGAGTGGGTTGTTTCAGATGCATCAGTCGCTTATGGCGGGGTGGCACCTCTCTCTTTATGTGCAACTAAAACAAAAGAATTTTTAATTGGAAAGAAATGGAACCAGGATGTGCTACAGGGTGTTTTGAATGTCTTACGAACTGATATTGTGCTCAAGGAAGATGCTCCTGGTGGGATGGTGGAGTTTCGAAAATCTTTGACCCTTAGCTTCTTCTTTAAATTTTTCCTTTGGGTTTCACATCAAATTGAGGGAAAAAAATCCATTAAGGAAAGTATATCATTACCAAATTTGTCAGCTATAAAGTCATTTCACCGCCCACCGCTAGTTGCAAGTCAGGACTATGAAATCAAGAAACATGGAACATCTGTAGGTTCACCAGAAGTTCATCTATCATCCAGACTTCAGGTATGCAAATTCACAAGCTACGCTTCTTACGACTGGGTTTGTAGTTTCAAGGGAATTTAAACAAGTTTTAAGTGGAGGCTTCAAAATGATGGCTTCTGGTTAGATTTGCTTTTAGGACTATGCTTATCTCTGATGTTTTGCTACTGTTCGTGTGTGAATCTCTGCTGTTGATGCTTGCATGCTTAAGCCTGTGTGTATGAAAAAATTATCTTGTTTTTGATAACGGCTCAGAAAATTAATTAGTACTTTTCAAGTTTTTTTTTTGGTTGTTGTTGTATACAGGCCACTTGGACACATCATTAGTCCTCAACAGATTGGATAATATTTTTTCTCACTGTTATACATCTTCTAACTAAGTCTTAAATTGTTAACAGATATTGACCAACTGCTTTCGATGCTTATTCTTTGGTTGGGATTTATCTCCAAGATTATCTTCATGACATTGTTCATGGTATCATGTTCTCTAGGTTACTGGAGAGGCAGAATATACTGATGACGCACCAATGCCTCCTAACGGGTTGCATGCAGCACTAGTTTTGAGCAAAAAGCCTCATGCTCGAATATTATCCATAGATGATTCAGGTGCCAAGTCTTCACCTGGATTTGCTGGCATCTTCTTCGCCAAGGATGTTCCTCGTAGTAATAAAATTGGACCAATTGTCATGGATGAGGAGCTATTTGCTTCAGAATTTGTCACTTGTGTGGGGCAGGTAAAAAGCTTATTGAATACAATATATATATATATATATATATATATATATAATTAAACAATTCTTAGTGGCAATCCTTGAGAGAGCAGAGAGGTTTCCTTATGTGCGTGAGAAAGCAACTGAAACCAAACTTCAACTTTTCATTGCTAGAGAGGTACATCAGATGTGACATCCATACAATACCGGTGGAAGCTTGAGATAACTTTTTTGTCTAAGCATAAATAGTCAACTCCTTTCTTATCCAGGAGAGCCAAATGAATTCCTTGATATGTTCTGTAAACACATTGCATTGAAACTGCTTTTATAATTTATGCAGGTTATAGGAGTTGTTGTGGCTGACACCCATGAGAATGCGAAACTAGCAGCAGGAAAAGTTCATGTGGAGTATGAAGAGCTTCCAGCAATCTTGTCAATAGAGGATGCAGTCAGTGCAAAAAGTTTTCATCCCAACTCCCAGAAGTTTCTGACAAAAGGGGATGTAGATCTCTGTTTCCAATCGGATCAATGTGAAAAGATCATTGAGGGAAAGGTTCAAGTGGGTGGTCAAGAACACTTCTACTTGGAGCCCCAGAGCAGCTTAGTTTGGACCATGGACAGTGGTAATGAAGTTCATATGATTTCATCCACCCAAGTAAGAATACCAAAACTCAGAAGTTCATTACCTATATTTCTTTTATTCATCTGCCTTGGTTTGATTGAATTAGATAAAACCTGATAAACTTATGGAGTCTCTATCGTGACTCAAATTGTGTATAAAATTCAATATTCCTCTTTTGATAGTTACTGATTAGATTATTGGAAATGTTCTGCTATTCATTTTTCATCAAAATACACGGAATTCATATCAGCTGGAAATGTAGATGTAGGGAAGTGTGGATAAATGATAAGTGAAAAGTTCAGAAATGACATATTATATAGCATTATGAACCAATGCATCAATCTATATCCATTGATATTTTTGATTGGTGATCACTACCTTTGGTCATTTTGGTTGCCATTGTTGTGCCTGTCTGAACTGACTCGTAAAACCACAAATTCTTTGGGAAGAGGATTCAATACAGAGTTAATATAATGCGCGTCCTAATTCAGGTCATTTATATATGTGGTGTATCTTTTACCGGTCCTAAATTTGACTGTGTTTTGTTAGCTATCAAGCTTTTAATTATTTCCTATTTGATGTGCTTGTCTTGTTTAGTTTTCCTATGTGTATTTGTATCTTCTTTCCGAATTGTGTTTATTATGTGAATATATGTTTTACTCATGTTTGTCTTGTTTATACCTATATGTAACAAATTTACTATACAAATGTTACTGTTCCTAACCTAAAAGTTTAGTAGGATGCTCTGTGAAGTGTCTTTGAGGATTTACAAGCTTTATCTTATATCTTTTATTTATATCTTTTTATTATTTTTTGGTAGATAAATAATTTTGTCATTATTATATATAGGCCCCTCAGAAGCACCAGAAATATGTTTCTCATGTTCTTGGTCTTCCAATGTCGAAAGTTGTTTGTAAAACTAAACGGATTGGTGGCGGATTTGGTGGAAAGGAGACTAGATCAGCTTTCATTGCTGCTGCAGCAGCTGTGCCATCTTATCTGATGAATAGGCCAGTGAAATTAACACTGGATAGGGATATAGACATGATAACATCAGGGCAGCGCCATAGCTTTCTTGGAAAGTACAAGGTACTACTAAGTGAGTTAACATGATGGATCAATCTATGGAAACATTCCAATATTGTATTAGTTTGGTATATTTATTTACTTTTCTATTTTTGTTTGGTTTGTGTTTATATCTTTTAATTTTGAAAATAAGAGGAAGGGAAAATGCCTTATGGCATGAGCTTATTTGAATAGATTATCAGTTTTTCCTAACATCAATTTTTGACTCAGCCGACTTTCATGAGTTGCACTCATTTTGTTTGCATATTGATGAGCCTGTCTTCATAGTTATGATCGAAAAGCATAACAATAGAATAAAATTACTTCATCTAGGTTGGATTTACAAATAAGGGAAAGGTACTTGCCTTGGATCTTCAAATCTACAACAACGCTGGAAATTCACTAGATCTGTCTCTTGCTGTACTTGAACGTGCTATGTTTCACTCAGATAATGTCTATGAGATACCAAATGTCAGAATTTTTGGAAGTGTTTGCTTCACTAATTTTCCAAGTAACACTGCATTCCGGGGATTTGGTGGTCCTCAAGGTATGCTTATAGCTGAGAATTGGATCCAAAGAATTGCTTCAGAACTCAAAAAGAGTCCAGAAGAGATTAGGGTAAGTTTTATATTTATGTTGCTTTATTGCTCTCAATAGGATTGCAGTAAAATAAAAAAAATGATATAATGGCTCATTTTTGGAAATTGGAGCAGGAGATTAACTTTCAAGGTGAAGGATCAATATTGCATTATGGTCAACAACTAGAACACTGTACTCTGGCTCAGGTCTGGAATGAGCTGAAATTATCTTGCGACTTTCTGAAGGTTCGGCAAGAAGTTGATGAATTTAATCTTCACAATCGGTGGAAGAAGCGTGGTATTGCTATGATTCCAACTAAATTTGGCATATCCTTTACAACTAAGTTCATGAATCAGGTAACAATTTGAAACTATTTATTTAGGGTTGTCTTTCTGTAGGGCTTTTGCATCTACACCAATTTTCCAAACTATATTTGATTTATTGATATCTTTTGAGGGATAATATTTTTGCGTGTTGTTTCTCTGCCACTATTGCATAGCAGGGAGCAGCAATAGATGGTTATTGTAAAGCACATTTTCAGGATCTTTCTAATAGATTTATGTATCCTGGACTATACAACATATGAGTCCTTCTTGCACGAATTATGAGTGGATCTGCTGCTACCTGATTCATCATAATTCTAGCCTTTCGCCTCCACCCCTTGCTCCTAATCTTCTGTTTCTAGGGAATTATGAATCAATAATGGTTTTTTTTTTTTTAAAGGTTTTACTGTACTTTAAGCTAATAAATGACTGCTAAATTTCAAACACTGCTGCTATGGATCATTCCAAGAATCAGTCACTCTCAGTTTCAACTAATTTTCTACATGTTTTAAAATTTTAGGATAGGCATCTAACCTAGAACCGATTGGCAGTAGGTGGAGGTCCTTGTTATATTTATGTGCTCCTAAATTTAAATGATGTGAGATTTTCTGCTTGAAAAGAAAAAATATACAAAATAATGAAAAGTTATACACGTATATAATATATGAAAGAAACAATGTGTTTGCTATGTAAAGTATGCTGATTTTCTTTATCAATATTTATTTGAGAATCATGTCCTTATCTCAATGCTTAGAATTTTGACTGCGTAAATATCTTCTTAATCACTGTAGGCAGGAGCTCTTGTTAATGTCTACACTGATGGAACTGTTTTAGTTACACATGGAGGTGTTGAGATGGGGCAAGGTTTGCATACAAAAGTTGCTCAAGTTGCTGCATCTGCCTTCAATATCAGTCTTAGTTCAGTCTTTATATCAGAGACAAGTACTGACAAGGTAGAAAACTAAGATTGGAATGCCGCAATTTGTTTTTTGATGATTAACCTGAAATTTTGCCATTTGCTAACCATTTGATAGAAAAATGCCTTATTATCACTGGCTGTCGTCAAAAGCTTTTTAATTTACATGGCAGCCTTTCATGACCAGCAAGATGATAACAGAACAATGAAATGAGAAGTTACTGAGACTGAATCTAAGGCATTTATAAAGTATACTTATTAAGTGTTGGTGACAGTAAATCACAGATGCATTTGAGAGGTCAATGGTGTCACTGTCACCTAGAATTGATGATAAAATTTTTAAGTGCCTCCTAATATGAAGAAAGATTTCTGGTTTCCCCTGCTTTAATACTTCAAGGTATTTTTCTGTCGATCCATCCAATGGATTTTTAAGTCCTTGCATTGCCATCAACTGCCAGATATATAGTTTTATAGTTGATCCATGAAATGATATATTATATATTATATACGTGGGTTACAAACAAATCTTGCATTATCACTAATTCCAGCGATTACATAAAAGATTTTCTTAAGTCAAGAATTTTGTTCTCTTGTCATTACATGATATAAGCTTCTTTTTATGTTAGTCATATTGTGAACATTAAATAACCATTTCCGTAATAAAATATTGTCTAATGTCCGTTTGCATCTGTCTTCTGCTGGTTAGGTTCCTAATGCTTCTCCAACAGCAGCTTCTGCTAGTTCTGATATGTATGCAGCTGCAGTTTTGGATGCGTGTGAGCAGATAAAGGCACGGATGGAACCAATTGCTTCTCAACATAATTTTAGTTCTTTTGCTGAGGTATTGTTTTCTCTACAATTTTGTATATAGATTAGTGTGTACTATTGTCTACATTCTACTATTTATAAGAATAATGTCTTTTCTTTAGAACTCTATCTTCCACCCTCTTCCCATTGAGTAGTGGCAAACATTTATGAAGGTTGTGGTGAAAGTTGATAGGTTTTTTTTTCCTGCACTTCGTAAGCAAATTGTGCTATCACGAAATTGATAATATGGGCTTTACCATGATTATACTCATTAACTTTGGTACAATTTAGTTGATTCCATAGCTATTCAGACCAGACGTTAAGCGGCAACTAGTATATCAAGAATGATTTATTTTGTGGGGAAAGTGGAGGTTACAAATTTTAGATTTTGGTCTTCCATTTAGTTCCACAAATTGCTAGCTTTCCTATAACCATATGTATGTTTTGGAGTTGCAGGCATTGGGATTTAAATTTCAGTTAATTAAGGCTTTTTTGGCTGAGCTTAGTGGAGTTTGATGATGCAGTTACTTGATAAAGAAATGCTAGTCAATAGTTTGATGTTTCTTAGTAAAGAAATGTAAGTCAACATTTGTGACATTTTGTTTTTCCTTTAAATTGTACCTAGCTGGCCACTGCATGTTACTTGGAGCGAATTGACCTTTCTGCCCATGGATTTTATATCACACCTAATATTGGTTTTGATTGGAGCATCGGTAAAGGAAAGCCGTTCAATTATTTTACCTATGGGGCTGCTTTCGCTGAGGTTGAAATTGACACATTGACTGGAGATTTCCACACAAGAGCAGCGAATGTTTTTATGGATTTGGGATATTCTCTCAATCCAGCAATAGATGTTGGCCAGGTATATCCCCTTGGTTCTTTGTAATTTGACTGATGGTTTGAACTTAATTCTACTTTTCACGTTGAATTGATTTTGCCTTGATAACTGCAAGGCAAGAGCTATAATATGAGCATCACTTTAGCTTTTCTTGGATATGTAATATTGTTATGAGATTCTGAATTTTCATGTCATATTACAAATATTGTTTTCAATAAACATATGAGTGTGTTTTTATGTATGTATAAAGAGAAGAGATAGTGGTGCAGAGACGGATGAGACTTAGAAACAATGAGTTCAGTGTTCTATGTGCTTCCCTTTATTAGAAAATTAGCAACTAAGACATGGGGTTGTGCGATAATAATCTCTAAAACTTGTTATAGCTGGTAGCAGTGGATCCCTATTCAAAATAAGAAATCAAAAATGAAAAAAAAAAAAAAAAAGGAATAGGTTAACTAAAACTGGTACATGCTGTTTCCCACTTTATTTGTTTAATTACAGGTCATTAACCTCAAGTCTGTAACTTTTTCTTATTGACAAGGTAATGTTTTTATATGTTACTTGATTTTTCAATGCAGGTTGAAGGAGCATTTATCCAAGGTCTGGGTTGGGTTGCCTTGGAAGAACTTAAGTGGGGTGATGCGGCTCATAAGTGGATTTCGCCTGGCTGCTTGTACACATGTGGGCCTGGAAGTTACAAAATTCCTTCTCTGAATGATCTCCCATTCAAGTTCAATGTTTCTCTATTGAAGGTAATGTGGCTGTTAACAACTTCTAAAGTAGTCACACGGCCTGAATATGTGTCAATATGAAATTATTATTGTTCATTTTGTCCTCTCTCCAAACTTTCTTTCTCTCTAATTTTGTGATGTGAGTTACTTATTAGTAACACTCACGTTAAGTAAGATATCAGGGAAGAGAGCAAAGTATATATGATTAATTTAAATTGTTGTGAAAGTGCAACGTATGGTTTCATCTGAAAGCTGGATTGGCCATTATTTTACGAGATAAAGAGGGGTTGTTACTTTTGAAGGATTCTAGTCATTTGCAAAAAGGTTTATAAGGGATGGTAGAACTAGCGAGAATTGTCTTCCTGCGTTTAACTATATATAGCAAGTGACGTAGCGGCAATTTTAAAAAAACCGAACCAGAGGTAAAACTGGTTTGACCAGTTGGAATGATCACTTTGAATTAAAATAACTTTGAATTTTAAATAAATAATAAATGTAGTAAATAATTGATAAGAATATGCACTTTAGCTCAGTGGTATGGTTTTTAATATAATTCTAAGAGGTTATGGGTTAAAATATCATTACTTACAAAAATATTTTTGAAAAAAATTAATGCCCCCTTTTTTCCTCGTCTTTTAATGGGTTTTTACTAGTTGAACCAGTTTTAAGCTGGCTCAAACATTACCCGGTTCTATATATGGTACTGGACTGGACTGACCTTCCTTCAATTCTCATTCCATTTGCAGCTGAAGTTTGTGCTTTGCCACTTGTTATATGATTTCAGATGTAGTTATTCATTCAATTCTAGATAATTCAGAAGTCTTTGTTTACATGTGTTTATCTGGTGATGAACAGGGTAATCCAAATGTAAAAGCCATTCATTCGTCTAAAGCTGTTGGGGAGCCTCCTTTTTTTATGGCGTCAGCTGTTTTCTTTGCTGTCAAAGATGCCATTATAGCTGCTAGAGCAGAAACAGGTCATACGGGATGGTTTCCACTCGATAATCCTGCAACACCGGAACGAATCAGGATGGCGTGTCTAGATGAATTTACAGCACCATTCGTAAGCTCTGATTTCCATCCCAAGCTTAGTGTTTGAGATGGTAGTCTCAGTCGCAGTTCGTTTGTTTGTACCATTCCAGGTAGAGTTTCAATTATGCCATGATTGATGTTAACAGTCTTATGCCATAGTAGCTCTACTTTCATGTGGTAAGAAATGTAATTTTTTTGAAGTAAAATAAATTTACGGGAGAGTATATAAGCAAATATCCATGCACGTTTATTATATGCATTTGTTTTCTTCAAGCAAAATTATGATTATCCGACTACGGTAACAAATTTGCCTTGACTTGGCGTGTGGCTTATTGGACCTATTAGCAGTCAGTACGGGCTGGGTTTTAAAGAAAGAAAAGACCGCAATTGTACTAGTATCGTATCGTTTCAGATTTTACTTCCACTTGTATGATATTTAGTCACTTTGCTTACTAGGTGAGGAGTTGGCTTGGTCTTTCCTTTCTCCTTTGTTTCTCAATATAAAACTTTTTAACGTAATAATCATTTATAAATATAAATTTTTTTACAATTAATAAAAAAAATTTACGCCCTTGAATGTGAATGGTAGTGACAAGCTTAGAAGCACGTGTGCATATATATATGTGTGAGAAAGGAGACTCATGATTAATTTACCAAATTGCCCTTACGGTTAAGGATTTAATTGATTTTAAAGATGTATTGGGGAGATGGAAACCAATAAATTTATCTAATTACCTTTAAGAATTTAATTGATTTTAAGGATATTTGGAGGAGTGCGAGAGAAGCAAACTTCAAAGTAAAATACTAAATCACCCTAAGGAGATAAATTAGTTTTTAAGTGTGTTTTTTTTCCCAAAGGTAAAGAAAAAATAAAGAAAAAGGAAAATAAAATAAAATAGTGGAAAAGAGGGCGAAATCAAAAAGGATTTTGGAGAAAAAATTAGAAAAAGAAAAAGGCAGGAAAAGATTTGACCTCCAGTTCATATAAAAATGATCTCTTATAATTTACACTTTGAATCAATACATTTTGTACTTTACCGATAATCCATATGAATTACATGATTAAATGCAGACAAATGGTTATATATGCGTGAAATTAAAAACTTTGCAATACTGTTCAAAAAAAAAAAATCCAATGATATTATAAGTAGGTCTCTTACTCAGAGATCAAGTGTTTGCTCATATCAGAAAGCTGGCAGTAAATTAAGGTAAAAAATAAATTAGTGTCGTTATTATCTATTTCCATTCAACTTATAAAAATTACAATAAATCTTTTTCTTAATTTGTTCTATTTTATTTTTCTAAATTGTACTAAACTTCCATTCTTTCAATGGAGAGAGAGAACATTGAAGTGTTCCTATGATGAGAATATTGAAAACCATTAAGTAATATTTGCGGGGAATGTTTCATGGACTGCGGCATTTAAGGCCTTGCAATGCATACAACTTACAAATTACAAATTAGTGGGATGCCGCTATCTGTTCCTCACTCAATAAGAAATGATGAATGTCGAGGGAATGAGAGTTTAGACAAATTATTAGGTGTGTTGGACTTCAATTATACAACATTAACTCATTCGAATAACATTGGACCGGATAACTATATAAACTGTAGGTTGTCTTCCTAATCATTCATAGAAGAGAAAAAGAGTCCTTGTATCTACAAGGCACTGAAGGGAAATATAAGTTGAAGGAGTTTAAGTGCCGAATTCTGCCCAAAACGGCCATTATTTGGCCTCGCGTAGCATATACCTTGGCCTTATGCTTGTTAATCAACAATGTAGCTGCCTATGATTATGAGCTTTATTATTCATCAAGACCTTACCAGCGTGAGAAACCAGAAATACCTTCAACGGTACCACCATATCTATATCCTTCGTCTTTAGCTCCATACTATTACAAATCACCACCACCTCCCTCACCATCTCAAAATCCTCTATACTATTACAAGTCACCTCCCCCACCATCGACATCTACACCTCCCCCTTATATCTACAAGTCCCATCCTCCTCCTCCTCCTCCTCCATCACCTCCACCACCATACATTTACAAGTCTCCACCTCCTCCATCTTACATTTACAAGTCACCCCCTCCACCATCTCCTTCACCTCCTTCTCCTTATATCTACAAGTCTCCTCCCCCACCGTCTCCATCACCACCTCCACCTTACGTCTATAAGTCTCCTCTTCCACCATCTCTATCACCTCCTCCACCCAATGTTTACAAGTATCCACCACCTCTACCTTATGTATACAAGTCTCCCCCACCACCTTCTCCTTCATCTCCTCCACCTTATGTATACAAGTCCCCGCACCCGCCATCTCTTTCACCTCTACCTTCCTATGTCTATAAGTCACCCCCACCTCCTTATGTCTATAAGTCCCCACCTCCACCATCTCCTTCACCTCCTCCTCCATATATCTATGAATCTCCACCACCATCACCGCAAACCTCATCACCTCTACCACCATATGTGTACAAGTCCCCACCTCCACCTCCACCTCCACCTCCACCATCTCCATCACCACCTTCACCCTATGTCTACAAGTCCCCACCTCTTCCATCCCCTTCAACCCTCCTCCTTATATCTACAAGTCTCCACCTCCACCATCTGCATCACCACCTCCTCCCTATGTCTACAAATCCCCACCTCCACAATATTTTTCACCTCCTTCTCCTTATCTTTATAAATCCCCACCGTCTCCATCTACATCACCTCCACCACCATATGTCTACAAGTCTCCTCCCCCACCATCTTCATCACCACCTTCACCCTATGTATACAAGTCTGGCTTTCCACCATCTCATTCAACTCCTCCTCCTCCAGATATTTACGGATCCCAACATCCTCCATCTCCCTCAACTCCACCTCCTTACGTTTACAAATCTCCTCCACCACCAGCTTCAACACTTCATCCAACCTATATTTACAAGTCTCCTCCCTCACGTTCACCATCTCCTCCGCCTCTGTATTACTAAAAGTCTCCACCACTTCTCCAAATCACCAACTTCACTCTACTAAGCGAAATAATTTTACTTAGTTGAAGGAAGCCAAATTGTAGTATCTGGAAGCTTGTTTTCTCTTTGCTTTGAAGTTTCTTGCTCCTTCCGTTTATTTGATTGTTGAAAGAAAAAAAAAAGAAAATGAAAATGGATTGTTGTTGCAGGAAATCATTGGATGAGTTCTCTAGTGTTTTGGGCTAATATATATCCCTCCAATTGATATGAAGAGTTTTTTTTTTTTTGGTAGTCGGTGGAGGTTTTACTTTGTAATTGGTGCTTAATTCTAAATATATTCTCCAAATTTCATTTCTTTTGTCATGACTTGAGTTTGATTACCCATGTAACAGTGTTGGTTTTTGCTGATCTTGTGCTTCATTGAAACTTCCTCCCACCGATCAGCAATAGCCAGTGGTTACGGTGTTTGACATATTATAGTTGAGAATTATTCCTAAACTCAAGCAACTCAAACTATAAGACGAATTTAAACAAATGTGAGCAAAATATGAAAAGTGCTTCGTTGGGGTAGGCAGAGAATTCCATATTTCTCAAGCCTTTTTAATTTGATACCATGATTTGGCATTATTATTCGTTGCTTAAGATAACAAAATTTTTAACTCGAATGTTTCTTGTCATTGAAAGAGTAATGAGATTTATAGAAGTTAAAAAGGTAATGCATATAGCATAACTTAAATTCTAGTAATGGCCAACTAAAAAGAGAACAATAGCATATACATTTTCTTAAGAACACTTTATTAAGTTTTACAATAAATTTAAAAAAAAAAACCCATCATATGATTTTAGATTTTAAAAATACCTTTTAATTTTTATCATTTGTTTTAAATATGTGAATCATTTTACATAAAAAATTAAGAAGCAAAGTGAAAAGCAACACAAGCTTTTAATAAAGGAACAAAGAAAGATAAATTCACGAATCAAATAAGGATATGATGTCAGTATATGCAAAGGGAAGCATTGGAACAGTAACCTCCTGATACTTCCTACAACTATAAATCACGCGATTGAAAGCAACGCTGAGAAGATCACTTGGTCCAGAGCAACCTCCAGTTTAATATTGATGTAAACAACCTGTTATCTTCAGGGTCATTTAATGTAAACTAGAATGGTTATCATTCAATTATATTAAATAGTAATTATTTATTTAAATATTTTTTTAAAAAATTTTAATATTTATTTATATATTAAAATAATTATATTATATTTTTTAATATCAAAATTAAATATTTTAAGTTATATCTTTTTTTATAAATAAAAAATTTATTATTGAATCAAATTTAAATAAAAATTTAAAATTATAAAATAACGTTTCTTAAAATCGACAAATATATTCATATTAAGGGAAACTTATATCGATTTGTTTACCAATTAGATTTCATTTTTTTTTTCAGTTGTGGGAGTTCAAACCAATTAATTACTTATGCTAATATTTCCTTTTTATTATCAAAAGAAAAAAATAATAACAAAAATTTTAACATATTTTCTATACTTATTGATAATTATTTATTGTAATAATAATAGATAATAAATATACTTTAGTTTATTGGTTCATTTTGTACTTCTTTCAAAACATTTTTCCCTTTTTCATTACAAGTTTTGCAAGAAAAAAATATTTTATTTCATCAGTAATAATTATTTATGATAATGATAATAAATAATAAATAATAAATATTTTTTGTTTATTAATAAATTTGGTGATTCTTTCAAAAATTTTTGCTCACAATACTATTTGAATTAGCATTCGATTCAAAAAAAAATCTATTGAACTTCGAATCTGATAAATATCCGAATTTACTAAATTATTTTTTAAAAAATAAAATTAAATAATAACTAAATATGTAAATAAATATTGAATAGAGTTGAATATCCAAATCTATTAGCTGTATAAATAAAACGGATTTGCATAAGAAATTTTGATATCCGACACTATTTGAAACTAAAGTTAAAATAGATTTGGATAATGGATATTTACGAGTTTATATTCAGATCCATTTCGAATCAACTACCAATACTAAATACAATATTCAAATATGTAATATCCGAATTTGCTAAAACCAATTCGGATAACATCAAATATAAAATTTTTTTACTATTCATTATCGTCTCTAATTATAAAAATTAAATATTTCTTTGTTTCTTTATTATTAATTATTTTTATGATCATTATAAATTATAAATATTTTTTATAAGTGAGTTACAATTTTTGTGATTTCACCAAAAAATTGAAGAAATAAAAGGGACGACGGTCATTTTTTAACCTCACATGGGATTCTTTTAATACATAAGTTTAATTATAAATTTTAATAATAATTAGGATTGAATTATTTGATTATCAATCTGACTATCATTTTAAACTTTTTTTTGTCTATTTTTGTTTGGGCTTATTGTTAGTATAGGCTCGTTATATGGAACTCTATTACAAGGGTCCATTTGTCCTTTTGAGTTGCCGTCGCGTCCTTTACTTCCTTCAAGTTGCCTTTTGCGCGCTTTCTCTAAAGGGGCCTGGTTGCACTCCATACTTGCGACGTGGCAATCAGCTATCCTCTTGTTCCCCTCATTCGGTGCCCAGGAGATCCACACCTTACAGCACAAGCACATTGCACCCAATTGCATGCTCTCTTGGGCTCGTTATATGCTGATCTCGATTGCTACTTTTGCCTATGATTTCTCCTCGTCTGGCACACTAGCTGACAGCCTTGTATGCATCAGGCACTTTTTGACCAAATGTAGGCCATCAGTCAAGACGCAACTGAAAAGGCTTCTGCTTTTTACTCTTATCCTTGGTGGGTCCCTTTATCTTGACCTTGCAATCTCAAGGGTTCCCATCAACATCCTCGGGTGAAAAGCTACCAGCATCGTCTCGCCCTCTAATTCTCTACGCATAAGAGAGACGGTGCACTCAAAATTGATCAGCGATTTAGCCACCGTAATACCCGACTCAAGTCTTGCACACCTCATCACTACAGCTTAGTCTTTACCCTTAATTGCAAGTCTGCAACCCATCCACAAAAGATAATAAAGTCTCCTCACTCATGTCGGAAATCATAAGCAACAACTCTAAGAACTCTCTACAATAAACTCACACTCGTGGCCATTAAGTAAGCTGGTAGAGCTTTTCTCAAGCTTCCTCTTCTAATTCTGAAGAAGATAGTTGAAGGTTATGAATCTTAGTCGCAGCAATGGCAACACTAGTTTGATGAATTCGGTATTCGAGCTTGGCCTTTTTTGGTTAAGAGGCTTTGATAAATTTGTGCTGTCTAAAAAAGTGGAGAAAGCCCGTTGAAAATGATGGGAACAAGAAACGGAGACAAACTTTGAATGGAAAGATAAAAGAATTGGAAAGCTGGTTGATGAATCATGACGGTTACCTCCACTTTTTTAGTTGTTAATTTTTAACTTTTTGTTCTTGCTCTTTCATTTGGGCTTTCAAGCCCATGTGATCCATATTTTGGACTGCATTGGAAATGCGTGCAATGGGCCTAAGAAAAATTAATCTAAACAGTAAGCCCAAATTAAAATGTCTTAATAAGCTAGAATTGGGTATTGTCTAATTCAAAATAAAAATTGGGGGATTGCTATCTATGCAATATTTAAAAGCTATCCCCGCACATGAGCTCCGCAATTTGGATTTGAGAGGTACTGGTTTCATTGTCATAAATTAAAGCTGGGAAGTTGGTTTAGGCAAACAATTATACCACATGGTTTTGTAATGTCGTTTCCTTTTTAATCCTTTATCTTAGTAAAAATATCTATAAATTCGTGTTATATTTGCATTCATATAAATCATATTCAAAATTTATATATATATTTTATAAATTTTGATACGTTTATAGTTTTTTTCATGTGGATTTTAATATATTTGTATATTCATATTATCTTCATATTATTTTTTTATCGTGTTGAATTTTAATTATTTTTTTCATTTTGTTTTTATGTTCTATAATTATGTTATGTTTGAAATTGTCAAGTCTAGCTGAGATTATTTAGATAACTCTTAATTTTTTGTCACATGTTTTTATGTCATAATTGTATTTAAGATATTAGATATTTATAACTTTTGGCACGTTAATAATTCGTTTTATATAATTTTTTTGACAAGTTTGTGAATTCTTGATGTGCTCGTGCTATTTTCATGTCATATCGTGTCTTAATTATTTTTCTCATATTGCATTCGTATTATATAATCATGTTATGTAAGAAATTACTAGATTTAATTGATACTATTTAATTAACTTTCAATTTTATGTAATTTATAGTGCAATGGTGGGAAATTATTGTTTGATCGAGAATAAATTTGATAATTTTAGATATTCATACTTTACTTTAAAAGTTATCCACGAGTGGAGATATTTTTTATAATTTTATTATAATAATTAAATTTAAAGTATAATTTTATTGACTTAAAAGTTGGATCACTATATTTATCATAAATTAATATAAAAATCAAATTTAAAACTTATAAAAATAATTAAATTAAACTAACATAAATATATATGTAAACCCGTTGCAATGGCATGTTTCTAATCTATAAATAATAGATTAAAGTAATTCCGAAGGATCGCTTCTTTGGTTGCCAAGTGGCAACCCTTTTTATTTTTTCTGTTTTTTTTAATATTTTTATGTAATTTTTTTGTGCATCTATGTCGTGTTCATATTGTTCTTTGTTTCATATCAAATTCAAAATATGATATATTTGTATAAATTTTTATAAGTTAATAATTCGTTTTACGTAAATTTTAACTTGTTTATACGTTCATGACGTGTTAATTCTTTTGTGTTGTAACATGTTTTGATTATTTTTCATATTGTATTCATATTGTATAATTATTTAGTGTTTGAATTATCGAGTCTAATTGACACTATTTAATATCTCCCAAAATTCTGCCATGAATCATCATATTCATGTTATTTAATCAATTCATTGTATTATATATTTACATAAACTTTGACACATTATTAGTTCGTTTTATATAGATTTTGACACATTTATCTATTCATATTGTGTTTTTATTATTTTTCATGTCATATTGTATAATTATATTATATTCGAAATTGTCAAGTTTAATTGACAGTATTCAAAATTGTCATATGTACTAACGTCATCTTCATGTTATTTTTTTCATATCACAATCGTATTTACAGTATTATATATTTTTTATAAATTTTAAAATATTAAATTTTTTGTGAATTTTGAAATATTTATTTATTCTTATTATATCATGAATTTTATATTATAATATACTTAGATATAGAAAAATTAAATATTTTTTAAAAGTATAAAGTAGTAACTCCTACAGTAACATAAAAATAAAAAAAATCATAAAAAATATTATAAAATAATTAACAATAAATTATTAATACTATTATTATATTTTTAAAATTATTTTTCATATAAAATATTAAAATATCTTGAACAAAATCAGATTAAAAATTCTAGTTTATTTTAAAATTGTCTCAAATTGTACAGAAAAAAAATTAGATATCAACGTATCATAAATAAATGGATCGTGATTCCCAATTTATCCAGGATGGGCACTATAATGAGGGATAAAACTCGTACCGCTTACAAACATAAGGCATCAGTCAAGCCTAACATTGTTTTTCCCTGTCCTATCTATGGACACAGCTATTATTAAGATTTATTTATCAAACTTAATATATAACTAAAAACTTTAAATTTATTTATTTTTTCACAAAGTTTTCAAAAACAAAATGGACAATAGCTGTTATTTAAAGTGAAAAAAAAATCAGATAAAGAACTATATTTACTTAATTGTCTTAACCTTAATGGATATGATTGAAATAATATTTAGAACAGCGTTATCAAAATCGAATCAGATTGATCAATCAATTAAATTGATTCTGACCAATGTTGAATAATTTTTTATGAAAATAATTAGTATTTAAATTTTTTACACGTGATAAAATTTTTAAACTTTTAAAATTTCATTAACACATTATCAATGGTGCCAAATGTATTTATTTGTGAGATATCTATCAAACTTAATCTATATATATATATATATATATATATATAATAACATATAGTGCATTTAAATCATAACTAATTTTTAAAATTGAATCGACAGATTGAATCAATAATTGAACATCCAACCCATTCAATTTCTGATCTTATTATTAAAACGTGGATTTGTAAGATCAATTTCTTTAATTTTTTTTAATTTATCCTTTTTTTTAATACAACTCTTGAATGCATTAGCTAAGGTGAAATATGCTGAATAAATTTATTTATTTTTTCTACAATCTACACCAATTCAAGTGATGACTAATGCTATTTGAATAATGAGTAGCAAAAGCTACTCCCTAATTAATACTTTTCTTTTCTTTTTTTTTTTTAAAGTCTAATTAAGGAAGAGAAAGAATTTGAAGTCTGGACTTATAAAAATCAATAAACATTAATTAAATAAAGTTATGGATTGTTACTCAACAACAATCAATATCAGACACATTACATTCAATTATATTGATGAAATTATCCAATAAACAAAAGATATCATGTGAAAGTTTGAAAATTTTTATCTTAGGACTCATTAAACTCCCAATATTACATTGTGCATGACTTTTTTTCTTCAGCATTATTTTTTTTAATGGTTTTAAAAACAAAACTACTTAATACATTAGGTAAATCAATACCTTTAAGGCATTAAAATTATCAAATTAATTAGTAACTAATAATTTAACATAAATGGGCTAATTTTTAATATACTAATAATGAATTTTTTTAATTATACAAATGAGATTAAAAAATTATCACGTGTCTTATTTTTAATTAATTATTATTTTTTTAATTATAGAGAGATGTGTCACCTTTAAAACTTGTGAAATCTAAAATAATGTATGGGATAATTTTTTTATATAAAAAATTATTATGAATAATAAATTAACTAATTTTAATAAGTGTTCTGAAAACATTGATTAACAAAGCATTTTTTCTTATATATGTTCTAGGATCTCAAAATAACTCACTAATTTCCTTAAGTTTTAATAGAAAAACTCATTAAAATAAATCATTTAAGACAAAGAAGAAAACCTTTTCGTATAAAAAAAATCTGACCACATCCACATGATTATGTCACGAGGTCATTACTTTTTTTCCAAAATATATATTTAATGAGATGTACAGTGCATCCGTTTATATGCTCAAAGATATTTTTTTTTCAACTAAAAATTAGAAAAAAATAAAGCTTAAATTTTTAAATTTTTTTCATAAATTGTCATTAACTAAACAAACCACACTGTTATTTAAAGTCAAAAATGATCCGACAATAAAATTAATTATATCTGCTTGCCTTA
>JBBYHM010000027.1:8205440-8263494 GCA_038381775.1 Adansonia rubrostipa
TGTTTAGAGTTATTTCCATCTTACCAACATGAGTAATAGATTTGTTGCACTTGTCTATTCTAATGGAGAAATTGTCAGCAATGAAAAATGTGTTAACTTTCAAAGTGACCATCCTAGAACTATCATGATTGATGAAAACATTCCAATAGAGGAATTGAAGGTAAAAATTGGTGCAAAATCAAAGCTACAAGCAGAACCAGATTATCAGATATCAAGTATAGGCTTCCTATTTTGATGGGAGAATGATGCATTCAATATAGGACGTTCCCACTTAAAGACGACGATGATGTCAGATGCATGTTTGATGTTTATCAGCACTTTTCTAATGTCGGTGTAATTGAGTTATATGCCGACCTTGAGGATGTACATCATGATTTTGAAGCTTCATACATGCCAACTGCAGATGCACATATGTCATGGCCGTTTGAGAATCCTGAATGTCAACTTCCTCCATATGCACAAGTGGTGATGAATAATTTGTATGAATCTTTTCACTATTCATCTGTGTCACCAACAGTTCCAAGCTGTGAAGATGATAAGCAACTTTATAATGACAGACTCTCCATTAGAGGTGTTGAAATGGAATATGAGAGCCAAGTTCATCTGCTGCTGATCCTGAAGTGTCATATGGAGCCCATGGTGATTATGTTGGTGACTTTAGTGAATCGGAAGAGTATGTTGAAGCTGATGATAGTGATGACAACCATGATCCATGCCCAGATATCGGTGGTGATATCAATGCTTCTCATCTGTCATCTACTAGTGGAGCCAGCGATCTTCTTCATCAGTATGAGCCACCTCTTCATATGCGTACCCTCGATCTAGATGCAATGCATCTAGCATAATTTTAGAATAAGCTTAAACATTAGATTTTTTGAGAAGCTGGAATCCATCTAGTAGTGAGCTCTGTGTTGGGATACAGTTTGCAACAAAAGAGGCCGTGGTTTATGCTATAAAGCACTATAATATCAAAGCACTATAATATCATGAACTCTGTAGATTACAGAGTAATAGAATCGTTGCCAATCAAATATCACGGGCAGTGTACCATGTATGGTGCCAATTGTAACTAGAGTATAAGGGCAAGACTATTGAAGAAGACACAAGTATGGGAGATTAGAAATTATAATGGGCCTCATACTTGTGCATTTGGGCGTATTTCATAAGATCACATAAAACTAGATTCGAACATGATATGTTCATGCATTTTGACCTTGGTACAAGCAAATTCAGCCATTTTCGTCTTAGTTTTGGTTGTCGAGATACAGAATAGGTATGGATACATGACCTCCTATAGGAAAGTGTGGATAGTGAAGCAAAAGGCAATTGTTCGACTTTATGGAGATTGGGATAAATTATACAATGATCTTCCAAAATGGATGGGTGCAATGCAAGATTTTGTTCCTGGCACAATAGTGGAATTACAAATTATACCTGCATACCACGGTCATCAAATGGTGCAAGGTATGGGTACTTTCCATCGACTTTTTTAGGCATTTAAGTCTTGCATTGAAGGCTTTCCCTTCTGTAAACCTATTGTCCAAGTAGACGGTACATTTTTATACGAAAAATACAAAGGAATATTACTATTAGCTATTGCACAAGATGGCAATCGAAATATAGTACTAATTGCCTTTGCCATTGTGAAGGGTGAGACAAAGGAGGCATGGTCATTTTTTCTCAACAACTTACGTAGATATATTGTTAGACAACCTGGGATATGCTTAATATCTGATCGACATGAATCCATAAAATCTGTGATCAGAGACTAAGGTAGTGCATGGAAACCTTCGTGTGCATATTCTGTGTACTGTATTTGACATATTGCAGCCAACTTCATGAGGAGGTTTAACAATAAAGAGTTGCATCGACAAGTTGTTAATACGGGTATGTAATTGCATTTATGGTTATTTACTCTCTTACAATCTTATCAATGTTAATCTTTATCCATCAGTTGTTAATAAGTCTAAAAATTATCATATTATTTATTTAACGTACGAGTTGCTACGACCCCATTTTTAGTGGTAGTATGAAAACCTTTGTGCAGAGAACGTAGAAGTGGTCGATTGGATTAATAGGATCCCATGGGAGTAGTAGGCACAATCATATGATGAAGGAAGACGATATGGACATATGGCAACAAACTTGGCCGAATGTATAAATTTGGTGTTGAAGGGGACTCGTCATCTTCCTATAACCGCTTTGGTGAAAGCCACATATTTTAGATTAGCAAAATTATTTTGGGTGATGGGGAACAAGCAGATTGCAATGATGGCAGCCGGGCACAATTATTGTGAAACAATCACAAATGCTATGCAAGAAAATCGAAGAAAAGCTAACTCACACCTTGTTTAAGGGTTTACATGAATAAATCAATCTTTCTTGGTTGAGGAGTTAGAAAACACTCAAGAGGGAGTTGTGGCTTTGACATACAAAGTAAATCTTAATGAAAGGTGGTGTGACTGTGAAAAGTTTCAAGCTCACAGACACCTACGTTCACATGTTGTT
Source organism: Adansonia rubrostipa (assembly GCA_038381775.1). Taxonomy (NCBI): domain Eukaryota; kingdom Viridiplantae; phylum Streptophyta; class Magnoliopsida; order Malvales; family Malvaceae; genus Adansonia; species Adansonia rubrostipa. The sequence continues at coordinate 8,207,949 of JBBYHM010000027.1, forward strand.
GCTGCTTGTGCTTATATCCATATTGATTGCATGCTATAAGTGGACAATGTTTATAGACTAGAGACTATAAACAATGTTTATCGACATAAGTTTCAACCCGTCGAGAATGAGGCTTATTAGCTTAAATATAATGGTCCACAACTGTGCCCTAATCTAGAAATGCGGAGAGATCCCCAAGGTCGACCAAAATTAAGTCGAGTTCATAATGAAATGGATCTTAGGGAGAGAGGCCAACTAAAGCGTTGTGGACTATGTAGGAATAAAGGCCATAACCGAAAAGATTGCCCTTATCAAATTGGCACATCGGGAGAAAGTTTGCTTCATTGATTATCAATTTATGATTATATTATGTATAATTAACTGTTTATATGTGTAAAATTTATTACTTTCAATTTCATGATGTAAATGTTATTTTTTTTAATGAAATGCAATTAAAGTTATTTTTTATTTATCTTGCAAGATAAATAATAGAAACACATATTATAGAAAATTATATAATTACTATGATAAAATATCTTTAAGATATAGTTATTAATTATTGTAAAATAATAATAATGATATAATGCATTGAACATGTTACCTACATAATTATTCTAATATAAATTATATCAATGTAATATACACAATAAAATATTTTTTATTAATTATCTTCCAACATAAGAAACATAAAGAAAATTTTACAATACAAATGTATAACATTTACAGCATTGTATAACATCCTAAAACTGCATAACTGTAAAACTATAAGACTATAAACTGCATAATACAAGTGAGTAATGCAAGTTTATATCTATTGACGGGGGGCTCTATCACACAGTGTAGAACAATCATGCGGAGCTCTCCTATTACGTGGTGGCAATACTCTTCGTTCAACATTTTCATCTTCATTGCCATCTACGCCCCTGGTTTGACGTCTTTGGGCTCTTACTTCCACCGTTGGTCTTCTTCTTGAGTGGTTTCTTCCTGAGTCGACATAGAATCACTATGTTCGTTCATAACCCTAGTAATATCCCCCATATCAAAAAACCCTAACCCACACCTATGGAAGTAGTATGTGATAGACCAAAATTAGGGAGGGTATCGCTCTCCAAGGGGTTCCAAACTGATATACGCTTCTCAGACGCACTTTTGGTGACATAAGAGTCAAAAGTTTGGCATCTAACCTACTGGTCGCGGCTCCGACCGATAGCACCTATCATCATCATCCCCACCATGATTGAATGAATACCTGCAACTGGATGATACCCCAAGATCACGCTCTGGTTCAGGATGACTGAAGGACATCTTAGGTGCATTGGTATCATCAGCCTCTGCTGAAATAGGTTAATTCATCCTTTGACTAATTCAATGCCGTTGAGTATGCTTGTGAAGCTCCATATGAGGGTCTGGATTTGAAGTTTATTGATAATGTGAGCTACTCCTCACATCCTGAAGTCCCAATGATGGGAAAATAAATGGTCAGTCGTGATTATAAAACAATTAGATGTATTCATCTGATGGTGAGAAATTGTTGTACATAATTTTACGACCCTGAATAATTCATCTAGAACGTTTTCTCCAAAATCGGATCTAGTTTGCATGCCTTTTAGCCCAGTTTTCTACATGATTACCGCGCATATCAACTTTATGAACTTCGTCAAGGTTCACAAGTGATTGGGGGATTGCTTTTTGCATCCCAAATTAGCGTAAGACCCTATCCGGATGGTGCCCTTACACAATCTAAAAACATATTAATGTTATGTTTGCTCTCCAGATGTGGCTATTTTGGAAGGCTTCTGATGGAAGGCATTTCACAATTTCATCTGCAATATATGGCCTCCATTGAAACTATGAAATAATAGACAAAAATTAATACTGATCATATGCAATAAGTTAGCTTAAAAATACATGTACTTAAGGTAAACTATTACAAAATTTCCCATATTATGTCCCATGCGATCTAGTCATACTCTAATGCTTTCAACGTCCGTAGTTGTATGACCACACTACTTCGGACTGCACCATCTGTTCAAATACATGTAAAATATGAATAACCCGCATGCAAATGTAAGTTCTCAAAGAATAAATATAATACTTATATTTATTACCTTAACGCAAGGGGATATACATAATTTTCTGTAATTATCGGCGCAAGAAATGGAAGCTGGTACCATGCCTATGACTGTAGTAGCATTAAACAGCTACTTATGTCATGTGTCGCCCCAATTGTTGCACGGTAGAGTTCCCTATACAAGAACCCTAAACATGCAGAACCCCAACTATACTTCCTTACTTCATTCAAATTTGCCAAAAGTGGAAGATACATCAAATGTACCCGATTTTTATATTTATCGGGCATTAATTCCACCAATGACGTGCAAAATATATGCTTGAGTAGTGGATTCCAATTGTCGTTCAGTTGCACATTCAGGGATATAACGAAACATTTCTATCAACCAAGTTATTTTGATAGTTGAGTCTTGAATAAAGTTTTTGGGGGAAATCACGCTTAACAATTCTTCGAATAAAGCCTCCCAGTGTAATAGACTTCCCCTTGTTACCTTCTTCCCATCAATTGGTAAACCCAATTGAAGTGTAACATCCTCTAGTGTGATTGTGCATTCACTGCATGAAAAATGAAATGTATGCATCTCAGGCCTCCATTGTTCAACCAATGCACGTATTAGTTCTACCTTATATTGGCAGCGATTAACTAGGGCTGCATGGTAAAATTCGGTTCTTCTTAAATAGTCTTCAATTAATGGATTTGGTGGTTCAAAAGATGCTTTCCGTGATTGTGTTTCCAGCTAAGTATCCTGTTTAAAAAGTCATTAATTCATTATTTGTAAAATTTATAATTTCTACTGTTTTAAATATATCATTAACAAAATTTATAATTTGGCACCTCAGATAATACCCTTGATATATGATACTCTTATAATTTCAATAACGATGATGATAATGATGATGATGACGATGACGCCATTGGATTGATCAAAATTTTTCCTACAACAAAAAATTTTATTTAAATTCATCATTACCTAGCCTTAAAATAAAAATTAAACTAAATTTCTATAAAAAAAATCGCATACCTTTGAAATATTTGAATGCTTCAAAGTTAATTTCAACTTCTTCCTTGCAATCATCAAGTGAAAAAAAATAACTTAATTACAACAAAAATCACTTTAACTATTACTAAATAATTTATATTTAATACTAAAAATTGACAACACCCTAATATTTCATTCAAAAATACTAATACAATAAAACTAAATTGTATGATTTTAAGAGGAATTATCTAAAAAATCATATATAAAAATTAAAATAAATATTACGTATAATTAATTATAGTCAACATTAATGAACTTTTACAAATGAAAGTAAAACATAATTACAAAAAAAATTATATAATCATATAAAAAATTACTTTTATGAATAAAATTCAATCATACCTATAAAAAAGCTTTAGCTCGATTACTTAACTTTCAATAACACCTTAACTTAATTATATTCTTTTCATAGAAATTTTTTTCATTTTGGTTACTCTGGCAGAGGAGGGAGGGAGCTCCTTTTATAGAGGGCTCCCTCCGTCCCTCCATTGAGCAAAGGTCATGGGTAAAGTACCCGTGACCTTAGAGGGATATGACAGGAGTTATATCCCTCTATAAAGGCTGCAAAGCTTAGATTATAAGGGTCACGGGTAAGTGACCCTTATAACATAACAAAAAACCAAAAAAAAAATCTATGCTGGGAAATCGCCATGTGATATGGCAATTTCTCAATTAATTTTTCATATTTTGATCACCGGATTTGCAATTGATTGCAATTAATGAGAAATCACCATCCTATTTATCGATTTCTTATAACAAGTTGAGAAATCGCCATCTTATTTAACGATTTTTCAACTAAAATTTACAATTGAGAAATCGTCATTTTAAATGACTATTTCTCAATTAATTTGAGAAATTGACCTATTTTGATAAATAATCTGAAAATGACTTATTTTCGTAAATAAAAAAATTATATTATTTTAATAAAAAAGCCTAAAGGTATATAATAATTACCTTGATTTTCCGTATCGGCAAAATTTCATAAAAAATTTTTTTGATAAATAAAAGATAAAAAAATAACATATTTCAAATTGAATCTAAATTTTATATGTTAATTTTAATGAATTTTTAACCACTAAACTTTACATGATTTTTTTTATAAATATTAATTAAACTATAGTACATGATATCTTTTAATTTTCACGAATTTATCTTCAGATGGACCCTATCGACCGTCATCATATTTGGATTTCTGGCCACATGCATTAATTCTCCTAGTCGTTTATCGTTGTACTAAATACTAACCTGCACCTACGAAAAAATTCCTCCATTTTTTGCCTTTATATATATATATGAGTTTAAGCTACAATCATTCAAAAGAAAAAAAAAAAAAAAAGGTTTAAGCTACGCTTGCGTTACACATGAAAGACAAAAAATTTCATTATTATTTTTTTTCAAAGATAATTATTGTCAATTTCATAATTATATGAAATGAAATTTTTACTAAAATAATGCAAATTTTAAATTTTCAATAATAATAAAAAATTAATGTAAAACGTAATATATATATATATTGATGATTATTTTAATCTATTTAACTTTAATAAATTATTCATGTTTATCTACGTGGTTGTATGTTAAATCTCCAAAATGAGTTTTAATGGAGTTTGAAAATCTGATAGTTTAATTTTTCCTTTTTGATGTATGTAATCTATATCTTCTATACAATCTATTATTTTTGAGTCTTAAGACTTAAGGGGTATTTTTTAAATTTATAAGGTTATTTTCGTCTAACAACTTAAGAAATAATTTCAAGAAAAGAAAATAAATTGATAATTATTATAAAAGAATAAAATTAAAAAAATAATTCCAAACAAAGAAATAGTAAAATTTCAAAAAAATAGATTGATAATTATTAAAAAAAAGTAAAATTAGAAAAAGTAATTCAAAAAAAGAAATAATAATTATTAAAATTATTAATAAAGAGACTGTAATTATCATTTTACCCTTATTTTTATTTATTTATTTATTATTATTTTTATCCTTAAAAAACAAATAATGGAGGTCGATTCCCTAGGTAAAGAACCGATCCCCCACCAATATATATTATATATAATATATAATGTATATAATATATATAAATTATATATGTTGAAAATATTGTTTAAAATTAATAAAAGATTTAAAATATTTTATATTAAATCTTAAATTCATAAAATTATTTTATGACATGTACATAACAAAATTGTTTTATTAATTGATATTTTTATTTAGTTTTTAAATTATGTATTTAAAGTATTAATCTGTAAATTAAGTTATGGCTTAATTTAAGATACATACCCAACCTTTTTGGTAAAAAAATTAAAATCTTTATCTTATTAATTATTTTTATTTTATTTTTAAATGACATATTTAGAGGGTTAGTCCGCACATTGACTCACAGATTAATTTAGAATTTATACCAAATATGTTAAAAAATAAAATAAAATTGATTTTATTAATTATTTTTATTTTAATTTTAGAAGTTTATTTAAAGGGATTAACCCATATGTTAACTTAAAGATAAGTTTAGGATTGATACTCGAGTCGACCAGTGAAAAAAGTTTAAAAATATTTATTTTAATAAATATGTTAATTTTATTTTTAAATAATATATTTAAAGTGATTAACCCACACTTTTACTTATGGGTCGATTTAAAATCCTTATCAAATTTAAATAAATAAATATTATTTAAGAAAATTTTAAAATTTTAAAAATATCATTAATTATTTTATTTTTAAATGATGTATTTAGAGTAATAGATTTACTCGATAACTCTAAATCAATTAAAATTTATATCTAATTTTAGATACATATTTATTAATAAAATTTAATATATAATTAATTTTTTATTAATAATAATTAAATTTATAAAATAAATATAATCTCACGGCGGAGCAGGGCATGACACTAGTTCATTTTTTATATTTGACGTTGTTAGGGATTGAAGCATAGTCACTGACGCAAGAATTTATGATTCATGACCTATATGATACATAAATTTTATATGATAATTAATGGTTATATGTTTTAATAATGAATTAAAGGTACATGTATTTTACATTAATATGAATCTATTAGATAGATAATTGAGATTGTCGGAATTTGATTTTTTATTATTAAAATTACGAGTTCAATACTCTACCAATTGACTATATCAATATTGGCAAATATTATTTGATAATTAATTGAAGGTATGTGTATATATCTATTAGATACATAGATATTATGATTATCTGATAATTAATTAATGGTTTGAAGATTATTCTCTGAATAATTGAAGAGATATTACTATATGTATTGATGGAAGGCATCTACTTACACTCTATAAAACTCTACAAAAATGGAAAATCAAATCAAACATGCTTTACTAATTTAATTTACTGGTATGGATTATGGGAAGAAAACATGCTTAATAAAAATTAAATAAATAAAATAAAATAATAAATATAGAATTAATAATATACATGCAGGATAAAAACTCATATGAAACTTTGATGGAAAAAAACTAAATGAATAAACATATAAATAAAAAATAATATAATTTGCAATGCGTAAAAATTTAAATTAAAACTAAAAAATTTACCAAGCAAAATATAAAATATTTTAGGAAAATTAAAATTATAAAAACCAGTAAATTGATGTTAATATGAAAAAAAGTTTAAAATAAATATAAAAGAATTAGAAAAGTCAAAGGAAAATAAATAAAGAAAGAAAGAAAAAAATGAAGCTAGGGATGCATGGCAGATCAGATATCTGCAATTTTTGTAATATTTGAACTCAAATATGTCAAATTGCCTTAAAATCCAAATTTGCTTATTGTCAACATTAAATTCACATATTATCAAATTCGAATTTGAATTAAATAACATTATCTATTGGATATACAAATCTAAAAAAAAATCTGAATTCAAAGTTTCTTTTTTAGAAAATATAAAATTAAATAAAAATTAATTTTAATTTAAAATCACTCATAGTTAACAACCAACAAACAAGTTCTACAATTAAAAAGTAAACAAATAACAACTTGATAATAAAATGACAATTAATGTAACATAGTTAAATTATTAATAATATATAAATATAACACAGAGAAAAAAAATCATTGGTCATATATCATAAATACATGAGATGGTATATCATAGTTACTTAATATGATAGATTATAATATATATCATATATTATTACATTATATCCTATGTCATATATTAATTTAAGTATTACAGATGATTATACTAATACATTATATAATATAATATATTAATATTGTTGATTGTATTACATTGTGGGCATATAATACTATTTATATTATGTACATGTGCTTTTATAGTATTATATGTTATAAGAGAGAGATCCGCTTAACACTAGTGTAAAACTAAATTAGTATTATATGCTTTCGTAATTCTTTATATGATTTATATTTATTTAATCTAACTGTCATATTTCATATTCTAGTTCACATAGTTCATGCATCTCGAGTTTTAAGTAGATTAAAAATGTCTAAGTAATTATTCGAAGTAAAAAAATTTAACCATTATATATTTACTAAAAAGCAATATTCTCAATTGATATGATAAAAATATTGGATTGATTCAAAATGTCACGTGCACAACGATTATATTTATTTGTAAAATCTAACAGTTGATTTGTTAAAATATTAATTTTATAAAAACTTATGTAAATGCTTATAACTTTTTTAGTTTTATATTAGTGTAAGTGGATTTCTTCTCATATTATAATATTATATTATATCAAATAATGTTTATAATATATAATATTTAAATACGTTGTTTATGTATAATATTATAATAAATATATATAAATATTATGTATTCTAATTAAATACAATTATAAAACTATTGATATTGTAATATATAATATGTTATTATATTATAATATGTATAATCATTTGGTAATCATATATGTATAGTATATAATTAATACATATTATATCACATACAATAAGTCCATAATTATATTATAATATTATACTACAATCAAATATATCATATTATGTTATATGATAAGTGCATTTATGTCATTAGAGTGATATAATTAATTAAACCGATTAAGTCATTAAATATTATTTTATAAAAGCACTATACATCTTTAAAATTTAAAGGCATTTAACATAATTAATTAATTTAATTTTAATAATTAATTTATTGTTACATTTTATTTTGAAAACATTTTTTAAATTATTATTATACTTATATGTAAATTAATTTTAGTGCCATATTATTTCAAAATTCAAGATTAGAGTGCTTGGTAAAGTATCTTATGGTTAGTCTAGCAAGCCAAAAATCAATTCTTACATTAAGTATAGATTTTTTGCATTTTACAAATATAAATTTGAATAGCTAATTTATATATCCGAATCCGTTATTTGTATATGTAATGTGGATTTGAATAACAGATTTTGATATCCGAATCTATTATACGTATAAGTAATGCGAATTTGGATGATGGATATTCAAAAGTTCATATCTACATCCATTCTGAATTCATGCAAATAGTAATTATAATATCCAAATTTGAATATTGTGTGAATCTGCAATACTTGAATCCACAAAAAGCATATCAAATAATTGTGGATATCCAAATATGTACTATCTATTGCCATCCCTATTTATTTATTGATATAGGTACAAGTTAAAGATTATTTAATTAATATTTCTAGAATTTTTTTACATTTAATATATTAATTTTATTAAATTTAAAAAAATGAATTAATTAATAATTTTTAATATAGATTATCTTAATCGGTATTGGTAAAACTCCCATCACTTATATCATAAGTTTTAGTTTTGAGCATGTCATAACGTGCTGAATGCGAATCCTACATAACCAATTTAAACCAACAAATTTCATTTTGTTGTATAGAGACATGATTTAATTTGTCAATGAATCATATATCTAACTTAACCTAAATGATCATTATGAAACGACTAAAAGACTTGAAGTCGCCACTAATTTGTTTTGGCTACGTGAGATTGGTCACCTATTGAAATTCAGCCTTCATAAACAAACTTCGAAGCTACCAGAGTTCACGTGAAAGGGTTCGAGAGTCGGTTACAATTATGAATAAGGATCGATCCCTTTAGTGACACTTGAAAATCAATATCTCTTAATTACATATCAACTAAAGTCTTGATTAAGATTAGTTTTATATCTTTTGGTATATAATTATAATTCTCCATTTTTGAAATTATTTACAATTAATTTTGTCCTTCTAGTTTTAAGAAAATCAAATTTTTGTAATTTTAAAAATCAAAATATTTTTCACACCCTTTCGAAAAACCTAAGGATTAAGAAAGTTTGATTTTTGGAAAAATTAAAAAATTCAATTTCCTTGTTTAAAGATGGTATTCTTTGGTATAAAATAATCAATGAGGTGACTTTCATATATTGGAAGCAGGCTTATGGACTATTTTAACTCGAGGATATTGCGTCAAATTTTTGAAAATATTATATTATAATTAACATATATACATATTTAATTTAAAGCATAGCATAATGAAAATGACCCTAAATTTTGCGAAATGACCCTTTGATTATGGAAATAATCTAAATGGATCCAACTTGCATGGATATTATGGAATGGTCCTTAAATCATAGAGTATAATTTAAATGCATGAAATTTAGCATAATAATTCCTAAGTCATAGAAAATGACTTAAATATATCTAAAATTCATGAAATTTCACAAAATCCCTACACGATGAAAAATGACCTAAATGACATCAAAATATATGAAATTACATCAAAGTTCCTAAGTCACGGAAAATGACCTAAATAACATCAGAATTCATGAAATTGCATAAAAGTCCTTAGATCATAGAATATGACCTCAGTGATCCTAAAATGCAATAAAATTACACAATAATCCACAATATGCATGAAACATCAAGGGAAAATTGCTAAATGGTCTTTAAAAGTTTCTAATACTCCTAAATACACCATAACATTTTATTTCACCCATGACCATAAAAGCATGGTATCATATTTGATATTTACTCACAAAATACTTCATCAACATTAAAATGCATGGTGATATGCTTATAATCACAATATTCTCATGAAAAATGCATAGGCATATTAATCATTATCTTAATGCATGAAAATATCATAAAATGCATGCCATATATAATTTTCAAACATAAAATAGCTCCTCAACATGAACATATCTAAGTACACTAACATGTATGGTGATGTTGCTATAATCATAGTATCTTTATGAAAAATGCATAAGCATATACAACATGACAATAATGCATGAAAAGAACATAAAATTCATGTATCATACATAGAGTAACATATGAGTAGAAAGAAGAGTTGAAATGAAGTTACATTATGAAGAAAATAAAAATCACATAGAAACTAGAAAACTTGACATAAAATACTTTGAAATCAAATTTTCTTGATGGAAACTTGGTTTTTATGGAATTTTTAACTGAAAACACCAAAGATAATCAAAACATAGCATTTTGAGGTCATAGCTCAAGATTTGGCCCTAACTTGGTTTTTACACCTTGGTACAAATCATCACCTAAGCATAGCTTCAAGCTCTCATAAAAGAGAAAAGAAGATGCAAAAATGAAGATAAAAAATGAAAGAAAACAACCTTATGCAAAAAATTAAAGCTATCACTCTTTGTTTCTCTCTTCTTTTTTTTTTTTTTTTTCTCTTTGATTTTTCTCAAGTCAAAAACTGATTGCCTCTCCTCTAATGAATGTCCCCAAGGTGATTTTAAGCTCCCTTTGGCTGATCATCTCATTCCCATGCAAATTCATCCATATTTTGACAACTCACCTAAGCTTGCTTGCAAGCAATCTCTCTACATGGCTAGTGATCTGATCAAAGGTTGAAACACTTCTAAATGGGGTGTGATTTTAGCTGATTTTGGTGGACAATCTCACCTGTATGCCCTCAAAGAGAAACCTACACTCAAATGGCCATATATTAGTTCTATGCAAGAAAGAGCTTTTAACTCTAACCCAAAATAGCACATTGTTGGATCTTAGCTGAATTATACTTGAAATGATCAGGACACAACCAAACTAAATGTTTTTTGGTTTCCAAGCACAATTAGAACATTAAACTCATCTATTCTAATCTTATTCAAGCTTTAATGGATTAATCCATGTAGGTGGTTCTCATGCCTATGTTTCAATGTAAAAATATTTGTGAAGAACTTTTCATATGGTTATGAAGTGATCTAAGGTCATTAGGAAGGTGAAATGGGAAAAAGCTTAGGTAAAAAAGCTTATTAGTGGTGAAAATTTTCATGTAACATTGATATATAGATATTTGTATCAATATAGGTGCCTCACAGAACTAAAAAAACTAGAAAACTTGATATTTTATCGATACATACAATGTGCATTGTATACATACAACATGTTTTATATCAAAACACATGCATGTTCCAAGTTTGGAACAATCAAAAGCTAATGATGTATCGATACATTCATGAAATCCATGAAAATAACATTTTTTTACATTTTTTTTAATACAATCCTTTGGCATTTCAAAACTTCACTAAAAAAATTTTTTGCCTGATGCTGGCACCCAACAGTCTTTCCTATTTTTTTTTATTACTTTGTTTTATTACCTTTCAATTAAAACCTTAGAAGTCAAAAATTAGTCAGAGAAGAGAAATGGATGTATTTCATTTAATATCTCAAATAACGCTCCAGTTTCTTAAAAGAGTTCAGGACAAAATTAAGTATCTATACATTGACTTCTCCACAACCAAAGTATATAAACATTTCAGGAAAGTGATGCTATAAAAAGTTTGTAATTTTATCTACTAATGATTTAAATATTTTATAATAAACGATTTAATTTCAGCCAATCATAATATAATAAAAATAATATGAAACACAACTTGAGAACCAGTGAATTGGTATCGAGCATTTGACTTAATCAATTAACATATATATATATATATATATATATATTGTTTAATAGGCAAAATTTGAAGGAAAAAAATAATCTGATGAATTGAAGCCAATTATTGCAATTGGGGATCGGCGCAATAGCACATTAATGCCTTTGTCATACCGCGCTAACCCATTTGCCATGTGTTGGGCCTGGCACTTAATGCACCCTGTGTCCCAGACCAACGGACTAATTACCCTCAAACCAGGCACAAACACAAGCTTATGGTCTTAAATTTAATAATTTTAAATATTATATTATTAATATAAATATTACATAAAAATTAATATATAACACAAATAATAAAAAATATATAAATATACTAAAATTTATATTATATCAATTATTCATATATAAAAAATTATATAAATATAAAATATTTAAAAAAAATTATAATATAAAATATAAAAATATAATATAAATATACAAATTATCAAATTAACTACCACACTCGCACTCTCAGCAGCAGGTAGTGCTTGCCGTAATCTACACCGCGTTTAATCCAACCGTACCATGAGCTGTCCACACATTTAACATCTTTATTATATACCATGGATTGACGTGGATAACTTTTTTTCACTATTAAAATAAGATTAAATTGGTTCATCTAACTGTTTGAATCAGGTATTATCAAATTAATAAAAAAACATTACTCAATTTAGCGATTAAACCATATTGAATTGGGGTTCTCGACAAAATTTAACGAAGATAAATTATTATTTTATATCTAAAAAAATTATAAATGGAAAAAATCGAATCTCTAGTGGCTTGATTTTTTATTGAATAATAATCATTCAATTAAATGTGATTTTTTTAAGTATTTAGAATATTTAATATGTATTTAATACTAAACTAAAAGGGAAACAACAACTGGACCTTTATCAATTGACTGAGTTACTAAAACGTTTACTTTTTTTCTTGTTCTTTTTTTTTTTCTCATTAAAATGAAAGAAATATGGAATCGGAAAGAGGGATAATTAGGAATGACAATAGAATAAGGTGAAGATTGCTCTATTCATCTGGTATCACTCTTATACGGATGTTAAAAATATTCGCCCTTATGAACAGCGGCAGCTCTATAACGATTTCCCCCTTCCCCCCTTCAAAATTTAATTTCACTAGTATATTAAATATATTTAAATGGCATTTTTTTAATAGCATTGTTAATTTTGTTAATTTTGAATTTTTTTATTTAACGCCTTGCAATTTAAGATGGTTAAAATCACATTATTATTTATCTATATTTTAGTTACTACATAACTCATAAATTCTTAAAAGTGAATATTGAGCTTCTTATATAAAACTCTGAAATCAAGTATCAAGTATGTTTTTTTTTCTCTTTTTTTTTAGTTGACTAAAATTTTTTATTTTCATATAATTTTTCATTTTTAATTTTATCTTACATCTTTTCCTCCTGTTATCATACAACATTTATTAACACAAAGGTCATATTAAAACTACTTTATAAAAGATTATAAAAATACCTTAACTTTTAAATTCAAACTTTTTAACTTTATATTTTTTATAGATTATTTTTCTTTTGTTTTCATGAAAAATATATTATTTAGAAATTAATATATTTATATTTCTAAAAGAAAGTTTCTGCAATTACAAATAATATGATATACTTGATATATTACATATAAAATTATTTATCTTATGCAAGTTTCTTCATACAGTTTTTTTTTATGAATCGATAAAATTTATAATTTTAAAAATTTATTTCTTTTTGTTAGTTTATTTTCGACGTATATGTTTATGCTAATATAATATGATAAATTTTATGAAAAAAATTAAGATTTACCAAAATATTAATCAGCATATCCAAAATCTAATTTCAAGATTTGTCACTGTCTATGAATGTAGATTACATCCATAACTGGTTCAATGCTCCATGTTGCTCCACCTTACTTTTTTTTACTAATTATTTTAATTTAATATTATAAAAATATATTATAATTTATTTATGAACTCAATTATAATATATATACTACTTTAGTATATATAATATACATATATATAATATATATTAAAAATATAAAAGGGATATATAGAATATTTTACAGGGTAAAATAGTATTTTTTTAAAGGCGATGCAAGGTGGAGCAATTATTTACCAAAATCATTGTGCTTTACCTTGCCCCATTTTTTAGAATAAAAACCTCCCCATTCACAACAAGTCTATGCGAAATTTGTGGAGCAAGTCGGGTTTTGACATCCCCAGGAACAAGAAGGGAGGAGAAAATGGGAAGGGGTTGCTAGTGTTGTTTTAATCAGAGATGATAGAATGAATTTGAATCTAAAAAACATGTTCAAAAAATTTCAAATCCACCAGAACTCAATTTGATTAAAAAAAAAAAAAAAAACAAGATTCAAACTCCAGAAAATTTAAACTCCAAATAGCTCAAATGTGAAATGATATAAACTTTAAACAATTTAAACTTCAACCAACTTAATCATAAAACCTATGTTAACTTGAATTTAATGCTAAAATAAAAAATTTCAAACTGTAGTTAAATAATTTATATAAAATAAAAACTTTAATTATCAAATTTTATTCTAGTTTTAAATTTTAATCATAGTTTAAAATTTAATTTATATAAGGTTAAATAATAATTTTATATAAAAACAATTGTATTCTAACAACTTCCAAAGACATTGAAACCATACGAGTATAAAATAAGTTGAATTATATGAAAAAAACTAAAATTACTTCAAACGTTTTAAAAAGTTTAAATTTATGTTGGAATAAATATTAAATAAGGTGAAAAGAGAAGTGAATAATGAAATGAATTGCTACCATGACAGAGTTGAAAATTACTTCATTCTACTAATCCAGATAGAATTATCCAATGTGGACCAACAAAAACTAAAATTTTATCTCACAAATCACACTTCCAGTAAAATGTCAATTAATCTATTTAACATGTTAAAAGGTTTGACAAGAGATTAGGGAAATAATTTTTTTTTTTAATTTTACAATTATCCATTCTACTTCATCTAATCTCATTTTTGTGGAAAGATAAACTTCATACTCGAAACAGAGTTCAATTAATTGATTTGGGCATAAAGCTTTTTTTTAACTAAAATAGAAAGGAAAGAATAAGAAAGGAAAATGAAAAGGAGAAGGAAAGAAAAAAAAAAGGAGAGAAAGATTTATATATTTTCATCGTATTCGTATTATTTTTTTGTATTATAATTGTATTTAAGGTATTATATATAATTATATAAATTTTTTATACATCAATAATTCATTTAATATGAATTTTTGACATATTTGTATATTCGTTATTTTTGCATTATGTATTTTTCCCATGTTGTATCCAAAATTAAATATAATTGATACTGTTAAAATAACTCTCAATTTTGTATCTTGTGTTTTCGTAATAATTAGTTCTTTATTTGTTTTGAAAATAAGATCATATTAATTTTTTTATATTTAAATTATTAAATTATATAATTTTATATTGATAAATGATCAGTAAAATTAAAATATTGAATAATAATGTAAGATGAGTTGATTTAATTGATATTTAAATTGAATTGATGTGATAAATTATGCAAATTATGAAATAAATTGAAGATGTAATATAAATACAACATGCAAAAATAATTAAAATAATATACAAAATAGCATAAACATAAAATAAATACATGAATGTGTCAAAATATATTGTAAAATGGATTATCAACATGTAAAAACTTATAACACTATGAGCATACAAATAACACAAACACAATTTTTTTTTAAATACAAATTATGTAAAATATATGATGAATTCAGATACAATACAAATAGGATATGAACGTAATTTTTTTTAATTGAACCACTATGACAAAAACTGTAAATGTGGGGTAAATTAAGATACAACACAAAATATAAAAAAAATAATGAAAATATAATACAAAAATAATATGAACACGATAAAAATATACAAACTTATCAAAATATACATAAAACAAAATGGTAACATGTAAAAATTTATATAAATTTATAGTAATTTAAATATACAAAAGAAATAAAATGAATACAAATACACATACTTTTTCCTTTCTTTTTCTTATTTCCCGATTATCTTTCCTTTCTTTTCCTTTCGTTTTCGTTTTCTTTTCTTGTCTTTTCTTTCCTTTTTCTTTTTTCTTTCCTTCCATCTCCAACAAAAGAAAAAAAAATTAGAAGATCCAAAATAACCTTTGAACCTGTTAAATATCATTGCTTAGTTGTGCCAAGCATGATCAGTCAAAATTAGAATTAAGTCCTCTCATGCATTGGGGACGAGTTTTAATTATTGTTATAAATGTTATAGTTTGTAGATATTTCTCTTGTCCACAATGGTATTCCAAGATAAATTAAATATTTACAAATTTTAATATACAACAAAGAAATTATTTTATCGACCGAATGAAGTTTGAAGACTTCATAAGTTAGACTAAAAAACAGACATATAACTCTGAAAGTAAATTAAAAAAAATTAAAAAAGATTCATTTAAAATAGAAATATATTAATTTTTTAATCTTACTTATGAAATCAAAAAAATTTAGTGCTACCATATCAAAGATGAATTATATATAATAAATTATCAAATCTCCACCTATGCTTTACCTTTAGTTTATCCAAAAATAGATAAATAGAAATAAAGGTCAGAAAGAAAATAAAAGGCTACTTGCTTGCTTCCAAAACTTCAAATCAAATGGGAAAATTGGATCTTTTCATCGTAAAAAAATATAAAACCTGTCCAAACCTAAAATCAAACCCAACATAGTATGAATTAAAATGGCTTAAATCTAAAAGAATTAAAAAAAAAATAATTTAAACCCAAAAAAATTCAAATTCAATATGACTCAAATTTAATATGACTCACAAACAAAAATTATCGAGTCCAATATATCCCTAACTCATTATGATCCCACTAAACCCGCTTGAAATCATCCAATTGCTTCATTTGTTGGCACTTTTTTTTATTAGATACATTTATATTTAATATTCAAAAAATATTTATTTCATAGACAAAAATAAATAATAACTTTTTTCAGCATGGTGCCATATTATATTTTTTTCAACGTATTCATCATAGATGATGTTTTATTCAAAACTTATTCGAATTCTATTAGGACTTGTCTTATTCTCATTAGTTTTCTTCCAAAATGACCGCCCCCAAAAAAAGTACAATCATAAAATTCGATGGAAAAGTAAGTCAATAAAATGAAAGTAAAATGTTTAATATTCACCCATGATATAATCACAAATTTGCCCTTTTATCCCCAAAATATGCACGACTTAAATTTACTAGCTTTATGCACAATCACTACATGAAAAAAAAGATAAATAAAAAAGCGAGAAAACTAAATGAAAGAAATATTACGTGTTTAATTTCTAGATGATAAGTTTTTCAATTGAATAATGTGAAAAAAAATTAATTAATATATTTAAATTTTAATATTAAATGACATTTGTATCTTTCATTTAGATCTAGGTAAAAGCCGACCAGCCTGTTTGCCCCAGCTCAAGTGAGCAAACCTACGCTTCGATTTTCTTGTTTCAGCTCGCCCAATCCAAAATAGTAATTTTATGTTAACATAATATATTTTATTTAGATTTAATTATAAAAAATATAAATATAAATATATAAATAATTTTAACAAGAAAAATAATAATTTGAGCCTGAATGACAGGTTTGGACAGGCTAAATTCAAAAGTTTTTGAGCTTTTTGAGCTATGATCACAACCCGATCCATGTCTCTATATATATATATATATATATATATATATATATATATGTATATATATATCTTATGATTTAACTTGAATTTTGTGTGAATTCTTAAAATAAATTGCTGTAATTTACCTTGTGATACGTGATAAAAAAACAAGAACTTTATTAATAGTAATATACAAGGATGCTAACAATGACAATGCCCTTAAAGAACATACTACAAAAAATAATAAAAGAAAAAAAAATTGGCACTAATTGCCAGAAAGTTACTATATGATACCCCAAAAATCAGACCAGATCCAAGAACAAGTCTATTTGTAACTATGACGAGTGAACTGTATCCTATGAGTTTATTATTGATTTTCTAGATCAAGCTACCTGGTTGTTACTAGCTTCGATTAGACTCGCCTACCTGTAAAACGTTTTTGATATATACACAATGAAGCAGAATCGTTGTAGGCGGTACAAAAATCATACCCAGTTGTTTGGAAGTGGAAAGTCATGAAATCTAAAGGATACCTCCCCAGCAGTGTCTCGCTGTAGTCTGCGATCTGGCTGCTCACTTGTGACTATGCTCTCATCTGGTTCTTCACTCGGCAGAGGCTGTATTTGATTGTCATTAGGTTGGTGGGCTAATCTAACTTCAGGTGGCAATGGTAACACTGATAGAGAAGGAACCCGCAGCCTAGCGCTGCCAAAACCTTGGGAAACCAATGATTGATCCCACAAGAACACGTGCATAAGAATTGGCACATTGGCATGCCGGTGTAGTGACAGCTTCTGACTTAGGGAAACAGTATCAAAGCATCGAACAGCTCCTGTTGAAGAAACCATCCATGGAAGTACCTTCTGATTCGATAATCTTGAGACAACCAGCAGCCTAGACGCACTCACTGATTCCTTATAGAGAGTGCTAAGTCCTGATCTCGTTGAAGGCACATTTTCATCACCATCAATGACAGATGATATATAGATAAATCCCTGTTATTACAGAGGAAAGAAAAAAAAGAAAGCAAATACGGTCATGAATTTCTTATATAATGCTTTAACAATCAGATGCAGCATATAAAGCTCTCTCCTCGTATAATCTCTTCAAGGCTATTTTAATTCGGACTCTTGGTTTCCAAGTTCATCAATCTAACTCTGACAGTATATACTTTAATGTGTTTCAGTACATTATGTTGATTGTGATCATAGTGAGATTTTACTAGTTCTCTTTTCCTAAGTAATTTCATTTTATAGTAAACCATGAGTTTTGTTAAATCTTATCATATTCTAACATTAACGTGAAATTTATCTGCTAAGCAATATTGAGACAGCTACTAGTATGACAAAAAAAGAAATATGATGATGTCCAAAATTAAAAGCTATGAACAGATATCATGTCTTCGTTTGGATCAAGATCATGATTCATAAGCAGTTAGATTTTCTTTCTTTCTTCTTTCTTTTGCTAAAAAATTGATCAGATCATTTTCTCATCTGTTTAATTTTTAAGGTTACGAGTGTCAAGATTTTATATATGAAAAAAATATGTTTGTAAAATTTTGCATCTCCTTCAAATTAAATCCTAGTTTTACCCTACAATAGGGTCGCAATCATGGAAAATCAGATGGCGGACCTCTTCTGTGCGGCTAATGGCGAAGCCAAGCTTTGTGTCATCCTCTTTTAGTTTGATCTCAATTGCAATTTCTCCTGCAAGCGGGGCGTACCATAGACGAACTGCTCGTACAACTCCAATGTCAACACCATGGTAGTCCTCGAAACCATATAGGCTTGCATTGGCTAGGTTCGATAAGTCGGATAATGAGCCAGCATTTACAGTAGCTGAGGCTGTCTCTCCAGAGATCTGCTCAAAAAATTAGTTCCAATAATCAGATGAATATGAATCATCTTTGCCTAAAAGGTCAACCTGAGAGAGTGGTACCCTAAGAATTAAGATCAGAGAATTGCCTCGAACCCTAGCCCCTTAATGTCTTACATCATGTAATAGAAGGTAAAGAGGAGAGAAGAGTGCTTAAGGATACAAAAATTGAAAAAGAATATTCAATGAACAGCAATAATCCTGTAAAATTCGTTGCATGCGGCATATAAAAACGTAATTGGCTACTAAAGTATCATGTTTCTATCTTTTTGATTTTTTAACCATATGTATCATGCTGTTCGAACACAATAAATATTAAATGGCATGCCTTTTGATGTAAAAATAATCAAATGTTAATATTAGTGGTGGAACAACACCGTAATTCTTCAATTGAAGATATTTACATGCTACAGCTTGTATTGTAAAGCCTCAAAGGCTAGGGACAGTACCTTAGTTAGCAGGGATTCAGTCTGGATATTCATGAAAACAATGGGGACTCCAGAGGCCTGAGATGCATTAAGCCAGGCATTTGCTCGAGCAAGAGTATCTTCCAGGTCATTGTATCGAGAGGCCACTCGATCTGAAGCCTTTGGAAGGAGGAGAATAGAAAGAAAACAGCTTGAGTTTGGAACTGATAGCAGCTCCTGCATCCTCCTCTCCCATGGGTATGAGACATATCCATCCTGCAGCCTTGTCCTTGATAGTTCACTGACCATCCTGGATTTCCTTGAAGCTGCAAAGTCATTGTTTAAAATTGAGTTAGAAATTAGAAAGAGTAAAAGAAGACCCAAACTTTTGTTTTCAAGTTACGGGTTAGTCCTGAACATTTATTGACACTTAAAGAGAATTTTCTTTGTCTAACTGAGATCACCAAAGATTGATGTTTGATCACTGGAAATAAGAGTTTAGTACTCTTACCAACAGACCATACAGCTGTTGACCACTTCTAGGAGAATTTCTATGGAATGCTTAAAGAATACCAATTACCAAGGTAAAGGAGGTAAGAAAGAAAGGATCATCAACAATCCATTCATCTACTTACAAACCATTTTACTAGATAAGTTGAGAAATAGTGACCTTTTATGGATCACTATGCAAGGACCATGCATGCTTATTTAAAACTGATCGAAGCATGCTTTGTAGGCTAGTTCATATTATATACTAGGATTTCGACTATCTTATAACCATTGACATTGATGCCACTAGAGATAAGGAAAAAATTCACTAGAGACAATGATGCAGGCTGTCCTCAACAATTACAGGATATTTACATAGCCAGCCAACCAGCATCTTCTCCTTTCTGATGGCCTAGAACTCGTCCAATGACATTCTTTATATCACTTTAAGTAATAAGGACAAGACAATAAACCAGGTCACGTAATGTAATGGGGCAATAAATAAATACAATGTGTGATGAAATATTAAAAGAAGAGGAAAACATATCTTAAGAAATATCGCTAAACCATAACAGTTTGCATCAGATGAGAGAAGCATTTGAGAAGGAAAAGACAAAGGTGCTCTTTCCTTCCAAAAGCCGCTTTTAAATTAAGAATAACAGTATTTGTGGGCAGCGGTCCGGTCATCAACTTGAGGAAATCATCCCATCTTTGAAATAACATAAACTATAATATTTACAATTACATTTATACAGCCATTCTAAAGTATTATATAGGAAGGTAGTCTAATCAACTAAATGCAAACAATTTATCTTCATGCCTTGTATGTTTCCAAGCTATAAAGATTCTAAACCAAGAAAAGATTAAAAAGAATTTGATAAATTCCATTTCTAAACATGCATGTCCCTAATTAAAAATTTATACCTATGATTTAGAAGTCCTAAGACTAGTGCAAGGCCGGCAAAAGATTCAACTTATTTCCCTGTTTTCCTGCCGGCCGGGAGCTTTTTTCAAGCTGTTATGCTTTCTAGTCTAAACACTAGAGCCTACCAATGGAACTCAAGTGTGAAAACTAAAGAGCTGGTTTTGAAAAGAATTTCGATTGTCATGGTCGTCGTAACCAATCAAAGCAAGGTTTAGGTTCATTAACACGCGCGTGCGGGCGCGAACAAACCCACGAAATCAATCATATCACGCAGTTGAGAAAGAAAAAAAAAAAAACAAATCTTTGAGAATGAATATGACATATCATCATCAGCCAAAAAACAAAAAAAAAAAAAAAAAAAAGCAACTAGGTTGAGTGGTTGACTATGAATAAGCCCGAAAGCTAAGCTTCCATTTTTATCAGAACATGGCTTGGGGTTGGGGCGGGGTACCTTCAGATCCGACTAAAACTTTTTTTTTTACATTACCATTATTTACCTTAGGAGTTAACGTTAACAAATCCTTGTTTTATAATAAAACAATCCATGTCTTAATATGGAAGCTATGACTAATAAATTTATGAGCACGTATTTTTTTTCCTATGAATAATAGGTCTATCAAAGCGTGTGAAATTTTGATTTAATATTTCCTTAAAATACATTAAACAGTAAAGTTTGAAAGAAAGTGAAAAGAAATTTCTGCTTTTAATATAAAAAGCTTCAAAAAAAAAAAAACAAAAAATTGAATCTGACAAATTAAAAAAGAAAAAAAGAAGTCAAACTGTTGGAATAATAAAAGTGTAATAATATTAATTTAAAATTAAAATAATTAATTAAAATATTGTAGCGAAACTTGGGAGGGAAGTTAACAGCATTGAATATTAAAAAGAAATATACTAACATACTGAAAATAATTTAATATATAAAATCATTTCTAGAACAATAAAATAGGGCCTAGATATTTTTAAATTTTAAACTTAAATAGGGAAAAAAAAAAGGTGAATCGTCATTATTACAGAAACTGCCTCCACCTAAATCCAACAATCAAAGAAAAATACTATATATTTCTTATAAATAAGTTGTATAAAAATTAACTTAAATTTAAAAAAAGTATAATTATTACACGTGTATTAAGACAACATTTTTAGGTGCCAAACAGAAGGTATCGAAAAATCTAAAGTCAACGCAAGAAAATCCGAATTTCTTACTTTACTTCTAAGAGAAAAATCGGCACTCGACTCGATGGGCGAACTCCCGTGGCTACAAAATTTGAAAGAGAAACTCACCTTGCAATTCGAAGCACTCGGACTCAGTGCGATCGGAGAACCCTACAGCGTAGTTGGGATCTGCTATAGACCTCAACATATATTGCTTTCTCCCACCAGACTCGTTAGGCACAATACAGGCCTGCAACTGAGCGAACTCGTCGCTGCCTCGCCTGACTCGGACGAGAATCGACGTCTCTTTATTCTTATAAGAGCTGTGAAGGATCTTCTGGACCCCGCTCTTGCCCCCTTTAAAAGGCGCCTTATGGGTGAGAGCAGAGCGAGATCCAATTCGAATCTCCTCAACAATATCCCCGGTCTGGAGCATGTCTCCGGTCCACTCGTCAGCTTTTGAGCTCCCTTTAAGACATTCGATTGATAGTACGGTCGGCGATCTCATGCTCTCCGATTGTTGGGTTCGGTCTATGGGCATTTTCGGGTCGGGTTGGTTGAAAACTAGTATATAAAATTTTTTATTTAAAGAAAAAATAAAAAAAGAATCCTACCGATGATCACCGCCTCATATTCAGCAGAAGGGAAAATACAAGAAAACTTGTGGGTTTTCTCAACAAAAATGAAAGTTGGTGATTATGATGAAATATTCAGCTAAAGGAAAATACGGCTTGCAAAAGAAATACTTGAGAGAAAGAAAATGAAAAAGAAAATAGAATGGATGGGGAATGTGAAGGTAGGAGGAGGATCTAGAAATGGAATTTGAATGGAAAATTATTGAAAAACGATAAGGTACGACATGTTGACTTCGGGGAATTAGACTAAAAGGCAGGCAGCGAATTGCTAAAAAATTATTGAAGATAGTTATTAATTGATTATAGGTAGATTGTTAGAGCGTAGATTGATAAATAAATAAAAGAGGTTGATTGTCAACTGGCAAAGTAACTAAACAGTACAATAACAAAAACATTTTAATTCCATATTCTCATATATTGCATTGCATTTATATTATTTATATTATTGTTACATAAGTTTTTATTTAAATATTATATATATTTTATTTCTGTAATTAATATGGATACAAGATTAATTCTCAAAATATTTCAATTTTTGGGTAAAGAAGTCCCTTAATATATATATATATATGTATAAACTAGAAAGGAAACTGCCTTCTAGTTGGGTACTTCCCTTCTTGCTCTTCTTTTCCCCTTGAGAAACCGTCTATTTGTAGGGGGGCCTCTTAACATAGAATTTTCATAACATGTTGAATGCAAATATAAGATGTCAAACTTAAATAAATAAAATTTATTTTCTCATATTAAGATGAGATTTAATTATTAAAAGAATCACACGTCCGACTTAATTCTAAATGTTCATTACGAAATGACTAAATAATTTAGAGTTGCTATCAACTAGTTTTGGTTAGGTGAGATTGTTACCTATAAGAGCTTGTATTTTAATGGTTATAAAACCCTCAAAAACAAGGTCTACGTTATATCAGAGTTTGCGTGAAACGGTTTGGAGCCAGTAACAATCACGAGTAAATATTGATCCCTTTCATGACACTTGAAAATCGATGTCTCTTAATTACATATTAACTAAAGTCTTGACTATGATTGGTTTTAATTTTGGATATTTGATTATAATTCCATGTTTTTGAAATTATTTATAATTAGCATTATTTTTCTCGTTTTAAGTAAATCAAATTTTTATATTTTTTGAAAATCAACATACTTTTTGCATCCTTTAAAAAAATCTAGAGGAATATGAAGGTTCTATTTTTTGAGAAAAATAAATCTAACTTATTTGTTTAAAGATGGTCTTTCTTTGTATAAAATAATTGATAAGGTGATCCCCATATACTGGAAAGCACACCTATGGACTCTTTTAACTCAGGGGTATTGCCTTGGATTTTTTGTAAAATATTATATTATAAATAACATATAAACATATTAAATTAAAAACATAACATGATGAAAATGACTCCAAAGTACATACATAGAATTGCAAAATGATCCTTTAATTATAAAAAATAATCTAAATGGACTCAGCATGCAAGGATATTATGGAATGATCCTTAAATCATCGAAAATGATTTAAATGTATGAAATTTTGCATAATAACTCTCAATATATGAAAAATGACTTAAATATCTTTAAAATACATGAAATTGCATGAAAATCCCTAGATCATGAAAAATGACCTAAATGAACTTAACACTTATAGGATTGCATAAAAGTCCGTAGATCATTGAAAATAACCTAAATGACATTAAAATGTATGAAATGACATAAAATCCCTAAATCATTAGAAAATGACTACATGACATCAAAATTCATGAAATTATGCCAAAGTCCCTAGATCATAGAAAATGGCAAAAGTGGCCTAAAAATGAATGAAATTGCATAAATGGTCCTAAATCATGGCAAATGACTAAGATGATGAAAAAAATCATGAAATAACATAATAACCCCTAAATCATGAAAAATGACTAAAATGGTGCTAAATTGCAAGAAATTACATAATAACCCCTAAAACATGAAAAAAAATTACATAATAACCCTTAAAACATGAAAAATTACTAAAATGACACTAAAACATGGAAAATTACTAAAATGACACTAAAGCATGAAAAATTACTAAAATGACATCAAAATGCATGAAATCGCATAAATGATCCTAAAACATGGCAAATTGCTAAGAGGATGCAAACATGCATGAAATGACATAATAACTCCTAAATCATGGAAGATAACTAAAATGGTGCTAAAATACATGAAATTGCATACTAATTTCTAAATCATGGAAAATGATTAAAATGACCCTAACATGCATGAAATTGCATAATAATCTTTAATATGCATGAAAAAATCATAGAAAAATTACAAAATGGTCACTTATGGATTCTAACATCATAAATGCATCCATAAACATTTTTTTCTCAACAAACATACAAGATTGGCATATATATGAATTTTATGCACAAAATACCTCATCAACATGAAAATATATGGATTTAACACCATGCATGGTGGTATCATCATAATCATAATATCCTTATGGAAAATGCGTGAACATATGAATCACTATCATAATGCATTGTAATATCATAAAATGCATGTCATATATGATCTTAAACATAAAGTAGCCCATCAACATGAACATGTATAAGTAGATTAACATGCATGGTATTTTCATAATATTTTCACAAAAAATGCATGGACATATTATTCATTATGATAATGCTTGAAAATATCCTAAAATGAATGAATCATACATAAAATGAAAAATACATGGCATGGGATAACTAATAAAAGCAAGAATAAGGAAAACAACATGTGAAAACAACCATAAATTATGCAAGCTTATTTTGAAATCTATGAAAACAAGTTTTTCATGATGGAAAGTTGATTTTTAAGAAAATGTTAACAAAAATCAACAAAGAAAACCAAAAGAAAACATTTAAAAATCATAGCTTAAATTTGGCAATAAACATGGTTTTTCCTTTGACTCAAATCATCACAAAAGCATGACTTAGGATCCTTGATGAAGAGAAAAATGATAAAAAAGAAAAAAACAAAGTAGAAAATTAGTAGAGAAACCACCTTGGATCAGACTTGAAGAAACTATTTTTTTCTTTGTTTTTTTTTTCTTTATTTTAGTTTTTTCTGCTGAGAATCAACTTTCTCTTTTGTTTTGGACGTCCAAAGGGATTAAAAACCTCATTTGGTTGATTGCTTCTTATCCTTATGCACTTTCTATTAAAAACCTGATAACTAACTCAAGCTTGCTTGCAAGCAAATTTTGTCTAAACCCTTAGGTGAATTAATCAAGGGCTAAAAGCCTCTTAAAAGGGGCATGGTTTTTAGCTGAGTTTGGTGGACAATCTTAGCTGTATGCCCTCAAAGATATGCCCCTACTCAAAGTAGCTATATCTTAGTTCCATGTAGGAAAAAAAATTTAACTTTAACTTAAAATAGCCTTTTATTAGAATTTAGCTAAACTAGATTTAAAATAGTCAAGAAACAACAAACTAGATGCTGTCTAATTCCCATTTAAGCATTAAACTCATTTATCCTAAGCTTATTTAAGCTTGAATGGATTAATCCATGTAAGTGGTTCTCGTGCCTATGTTTCAATGTAAAAACTATTTGTGAAGGACTTCTTGTATGGTTAGGAAGTGTTTTAAGGCCATTAGGAAGAAGAAATGTAAGAAAACTTGGGTGAAAAATCTTGTTCATGATGAAATTTTCATGTAGTATCAATGCATAGGTGTTTGTATCAATATAGGTGTTTTAGAACAAAAAAATCCATGAAAAACATGACATTGTATCAATGTAATAAGGGCTTGTATCGATATAATGCATGTTCCAAGCCTAGAATGACCAAAACACGATTAATGCATCGATACATCTTCATGAATTTCATAAAAATGAATTTTTTTTTCAATATGATCCTTAGGCATTTCAAACTTTCCCAAAAAATTTTTTGCTTAGCACCGTGTCACCTATATTGCCTGGTGACACAGCACCTGATAGTCACGTTCATTTTTTATTTTAATTATTTTTATCTTATTATATTCCAATTAAGTCCTCAGAAAATTTGGTTTAGGAAGAGAGATGGTGCTTTTCATCTGAATTCTTAGATAGCATTCCTTTTGATTGGAAGGGGTTATAACTAACAAATAATTAAGAGGTTTAATGGTATATTATGCGTGAACCCCTATAGATATAGCATAAATTTGCTGTAACTTTGTTGGTTGGTGTTTTACCAACCAACAAATTAATGGTCATGGGGAGAACCTTAATTAAGAGGAAAAGGTTCTTTTTTAACTAGCTCCTCTATTAATGTATGCCCGTGAACCAATCAAATTGGACATAAGATATTCAATCAATTAACTAAATACATGTTACTATATTATAGTGACAAAAGTTTTCATCATGTTAGTGGTGTGATTGACTATCATGCAAACACTAATTAGATGAATCCTTTGAAACATAACGGCCTTGTAAAGACAGTAAACCATTATGATTATGAGATCCTTTACATCAAAGCTGTATTTCTAGAAATGTTCCTAATCATCTTAATGTAAGACAGGGCATTGATAATGCACAAAGACTAGTATATGCTAAGCCTCTATGCATTGGATGCATGCAACTCTTTGATCTCAAAAAAGTTAAAGTATATGGGATATTTGAGGTTAGCATCTGGGTGCTTGTTTTATGGAAACAATTTCATTGAAAATAGCCTGCATGAGAACTCTATTTAGTATTAGTCAGTGTCTATGGAATATATTTTTATGTGCTAGTTTTGTAAGAAGTCCACAAACTTGTGATACTAGGTCATCTTGTATGGGGAATGTTACATTTTTATCCATTACAAACAAGTCCACAATGGATGGATACCAAATAAAGGTGGCATTGGGTATGGCATGAATCATATGGTAGATGGACGAGTGATCTAGAAAGGATTCACCACTCCGAGTTACATTAGAGACATAATTAGATTAAAGTCTCTAGTCAGAGCATAGTAAATTATGAGAAAACATTCTTTGTAGATTCATCATTGCTAACCTAAAATTGAAAGATATAGCATGGATTGATGCATGAGTGGACATTATACCATGCTCATGCTTATTTCGGGATATATGGTGAAAGAATTGTATTACACTAATAGGCTAGTTACTAAAAATTTTCGATGAGGTCATATCGACTCTTTAACATTTAGGTAGTTATGATGGGTTGCTAGATCTCGCTCTTGATTAGTGATTGTGATTAATAAGATTAATTATGTTTATTGACAACATGTTGGGAACCTAATAGGTCACACACAATAAGATGCTATTGTCAGATTAAAATTAGGATTTAATTAAGTTTGACTTAATTAAGTGAAAGATGATTAAATGAAGGACTTAATTGAAAGTTTAAATAAGAATTGATTTTATATAAAAATTTAGATTTTGTTATCTTTTCAAGATATAATAGATAAGATAGTCTTATTTGGATAATGTTTAAATTAAGAGATTCTATGTCTAGATGGATAGTGTCTAAATTAAGACATTACAAGGTGGATAATGCCTTAGCCGAAATTCCTTGGATAATCTTATCAAAATATTAATTATTTAAATAATTAATATTAATAAGATTGTTAATTAATTAAAATTGTTTTAATTTAATTCTAAACTTTATTTAGATAAAAATTCATGAATGGGATAGATAATTAGCTAAAATGGGTTTCTACTTGTTTATCTTAATTTATTATATGATAATTAAATTAGATAAATTAAAAAGTTTAATTTGGATTAAACTCCATAAAGACTTTAGTTAAATAGTCTATGGTGCAAAGCTAGAATTATGGCTAGATACATAATGCCTTGGCCGAATTCTATAATGTCATTTTTGTATACAAGGTTTGGCTACTATAGTGAGGTGAGTTGGAATCAAAATTAACTTACTTAGGGTGAAAGAGTTTCACCTACACAAAAAAGTTTAATTTTGATCATAAGTCTCCTAGAAAATATTGAGGAATTTGACTAACCTAAAAGAATTAGAGAGAGGGATGGCTAATTAGAGTGGTTGACCTTGAAACACTTGTTTTTATAATCAAAAAGGAAAAAAAAGTTTCTCTCTAAATTCTCACTAATTACCACCACCCAAAAGAAGAAAAACCACCATTTGTTCTCGTCTTTGCACTATTTTTCCAATCTTTGTGAGAAAATGCTATCCCAAAATTGTTCTAGAATTGGCAAAGAAGAAACGGATTCCAGTAATGTTTTGGTTAAGACTTATTAAGTCTTCTAGCTAGCACCGAAGCACTATTTATCCTTTAGAAGGCTCCTATTATCATATGTGTGGATTAACATTGGAGGCAAGACAGTGTTGCTCGTGACCTCGTAGATCCAATCAAATACCATATCCACCTTCCTTAGGTATCTTTTGGATTAGATTTGACTCCAGATTATGAAATCTAAAAGTTAGGTAACATTTTATCATGTGTGATTTAATTTTATTAAATATGATTTTGTTTACTACTCTTTAGTCTCATCTTCTAAATATCCATAAAAAAGTTCAACTACTTTTGTGTTTAATGTTTTTGCTGTCTATTTTATGTTTTTTTGTAGATTTTTAAATGCTATTAATAAATGAGGATGGACTTCATTGGGAGTATGAATTCTTAGCAGTGGTACTAGAGACTACAAGTTACGGATTACATGCAGTAGATTCATGGTAATTGACATTGTGATGACATGTGCATTGATCCCTAGGTTTTGATCATGTGAGCTTTATAAAATAATTGTTATAAAATTTTTCTTAGTTTTGGACAACATGATAAATGAGTTTTTTAATCATCATTAAATTGATTAGATTGCTAAAAATTGTTTTAAATTGATTATGATTAAATACGCGTCAAAATGTTAAAAACCGATGCTATCTAGCCCACCTAATATGTGATCACTAGGCTAATTTTTTCTAAATTTTCTTTGCTGTAAAAATTAAATTTTTATATATTTTATATTCTGGTTTTCCAATATATTATGTACAAAAATTAATGTTAAATTATTTATATTTATTTTGACTCAAAGAAATTTAATTTTAGCCTTAGTGTGTAGAAATCTAAATGGTGGAATTTTTGGGCAACTTTGAAGGATCTATTGTGCCTAATGCAACTAGAAATGCTTGTGGAAACATTTTGCAGATTTGCTGCATCTTAGGACAGCAAGTGAGTTGAAGGGGTTTAATTTTTTGAACTAATTTAAATGCTAGAATTTACGTTAAATATTGCCACACTCGTTTCACTACAAAACCACACTAATGAATGGCAATTTATTGCCGTTTCAATTGCTGCTATGGATCGGTCATTTGGTAGCACCCTATGCATGTTTCCAGCACCTAAAAATAGTCCCTAATCATCCTCTAAAGTTGGTGATCAAAGGTTATTTGCATGGCCAAAGAGAACACCTATACAGGGAGCACTAACCGTTGGAGTTCAACTTCCATTGGAACTAGTTTTCTAGTGGGAGTCAAATACCTAAAAATTAGAATCTGATTCATAAATTTTAGGACTTAATTCTAGTTAGATAACCATTATCTAGTGTATGAGATTCCTAAAAGTTAGGACTAGCTTAACAACATCGGAAGGTTTTAAAAAACATAGTTTCTCAAAATAGGCATTTTAATAGAAATGATTAAAATTGGAAAGGGACTTTTTCTGTTTATTATAATGAATTACCATGTTTTATTCTTAAAATGTCAATTTAGGAAACATTAAAATATGCAATGAAGTATTTGTTTATGTTGAGACAAATTGCCCAAAAGTTAGGTAAACATCCATTTTAAGATCAGTATCCAAAAAGTTAGGAAATAGGTTAAATGTTTTCAATCTCTTGGATGATTCTTGTAGATTCTATGTTAAAAGTAATAAACTTGTTTATATAAATTTATACATTGAATGCACGGATTACATGTGATATTAGCTATACAATGTTATGATATAAATTGTTAAAGCCTGATGGATAGTATGGACTTAAACCTTCGTATGGGTAGGTGAATGTATGGTTAATTCTTTCCTTATGGTATTTTTATTTTAAATAAGGCCTACGAACCCTGCCTTATCTCCATTTCATTTTGGAGTTCTAAAATTCTCTCTTCACCTAACTCCATTTGAGTGTAACTTAAGGTTTTTTTCCAAATTTATGTCAAACTTACATAGTTTTAGATTTAGAATTAGGTTAGTTCTAGTAAATTTTATTTTTCCAAAATCTAAATAGAAGATGGCAGCATGAAGAATTATACAAGGAGAACATTATCGAGACTTATGAAGACATGGTAAGGTATCCTAGGGTTTTGACCAACTAGTTTCTAAATGGCTTATGGAAACTAGACTTAGATAAAAGTCCACAACCATCTAGGTAGGATTGCATGACTAGGTTTATTTTATATTGGTATATATATGATATGTATGTGCCTAAAATAAATTCAAATGCAATGCAATGCAATTCAAATCAAATCAATCAACAAGACTTAAATAATTAATAAATCCATCATAAAATATTAAGTCCATGCCTAAGCATAGTAAGATGCATTCGATTGTTTCATAACAAGATACCTAAGTTCCAGCCGTGAGGATTTGTTAAGTCACTTAAGGTATCTTCCACTTAAGCTATTTAAGTTATGAGTAGTGGGTCATACTCAACTAATGTTGCGTGGTGTAGATGTGTCACAGTTAGCCATGTGAAATAAGAGGTGATAGTTAGGTGAAATACATATGATGTATTTAGGTAAAGAGTTACCAACTACTAATCTAGGAGTTGCATAAAGATGCAATTGGTAAACTAAATTACCTATTCAATTAGTTTTGACATAATTTGTTGAGTCCTTCAAGGTTATGTAAGAATGAGGGCTATAATTTTGTAAAAATAAAGAGAATAATCATTTTAGTATTAAAACTTTACTAAATGATTACTTTATATTTGTTATTGACAATTAAATATGTTCTAGCTTCATACAGGATGTAAACAAGAAGTTTGACTTTAAATTTGTCGCTTCATAGCATATTGGATGCTAATAAGTTGACTAGGTTAAATTTTATTGATTGCTCCATAATGTTAAAATTGTTTTAATGTAGGAACACAAGGCCTATGTCCTTGATGAGCTTGTACTTAACGAGCCCACTGTTGATGCTTCTTAAGAAGGTGATGCTTATAAAAGGCACAAACATGACTTATTGCAAGCCATATGTGTGATGATGGCTAGCATAACACCTAATCTCAAAAAGTAACATGAGGGCATGGATGATCTAGACCTTACCCTAAACTTTAAAGAACTATTTGATAAAGAAAGGCACACTAAGAAATTTGACATCTCAAAGGAATTGTTCCAAACAAAGAGGATAGAAGGTCTTCTTGGTAAAACTCATGTGCTAAAGATGATTAGATGGATCACATGAGTAGAATAGTTGGGTTAGTCTATGGATGGTTAGTTAGGTATTAATCTACTTTTTTCCTCTTTGCCTTTTAGCTTTGCACAGTTCATGTTGAACTTCAACATGAATCATATAGAAAGACCCCTCCAGGAATATTGAACATGTTGACTACGATCGATAAGTCTCTTAATAGAATGTTGTCCACTTGGTTACTTTTACTACTAAAAATATAACAAAGAAGGAAAAGAAATTAGAATGGGATGTGCCTCCTAGCTCATAGAGTGTGAAGCTTACTAGTGGGGTCAAGACTAAGAAATGGAACAACAAGGGAACTTGCCATCACTATAGTAAGCTTGGTTATTAGAGGAAAAATCAAAAGACTACCTTGAAATTGTGAAGGGTAAAAAGTTTAAGGGAGTTCTACCTTAGGTATTAATTCATAAATTCATTTACTTTCTATTAATATGCGACACTTGATTATTGGCTCTAAATATGTTTAATATATTGTAAGGACCAATAAAAAATAGAATGAGAAAGAAAAATGAAGATGGACCAAGAAATTGGCAACCTAGTTGATGTATTGAGAAAGTTTTAAAAATGTTAATGGTTTTTTATTTTGAACATTGGATGTTTTTGTTTTGGCATTTTGGGCCAATTATTAAGAAGTTTATTTAAGATAAAGGTTTTGAATATATATCTGTTATGGCTGGCATATGGATGCCATGCTCTTTTTATTTCATTTTCATAATAAATCTTAGTGGAATTGTTCTACATCTTGGTCTATCAAATTATATCAATTAATTAAATAAAACCCAATTAACAAAAATTCAATTTAAATAAGAATAAAATCCCCTGTAAGAAGTCTTACACATGTGAGATTTAGTGAGAGTGCTCATGAATAACTAAAGGTTAATATTCATGACAAGGTGACAAACAAAGTTATAAATACTTAGATGTAATATTGGAAAAAGTTCGAACAAGAGATTGGATATTTATATACATAGACCGTTAAACAAATCATTTCATCAAGGCTTGCAAAATTTATTAATTTTGGTTCATTAGTCGTCAAGCTAATAAGATGATTTTGATAATCATTTAGAATAACCGAGCCATGTGAATGGAATCATATTCTCATTGTGATATGAACTATTTAATGACTTTATAATAAAGATTATCACCCATGAGTTAGACATATACTCCTACTAGAGCAATTTAATTATTTCGAGTGCAACTAGGAGATATTGGTGTATTCCCTTGGACCAATCAAATTGGACATGGGATAGTTAGTCAATTAACTATATGCATGTTACTATATTATAGTGACAAAGGTTTTCCTTCATATTAGCGGCGTGATTAACTATCATGCAAACACTAAATGAATAAAGCCTTTGAAACACAATGGTCGTACAAAGATAGTAAACCATTAGGATGATAATATCCTTTGCATCAAAGCTGTGCTTTAAAATTATTCTTAGTCATTGTATTGTCAAAACATAGCATTGACAATGCACAAGGATTAGTATATGTTAAGCTTTCATGCATTGGATGCATGCAACTCTTTGATTTCATAGAAATTCAACTATTTGGGATATTTAAGGATAGCATATGAGTACTTATTTTGTGGAAACAAGTTCACTGAAAATAGCTTATATAAAAACTTTATTTGGTATTAGTCACTCAAGTGTCTATAGAATATGTTCTCATGTGCTAGTTGTGTAAGTAGTCCACAGACTTATGATACCAGGTCATCTCATATGGGGAGTGCTCTAATCCATTACGAATGGGTCCACAATGGATGGATATCAAATAAGGGTGGTATTAGGTATGACATTAACTATATGTAGATAGATGAGTGATCTAAATAGGATTCACCACTCTGACAAACGTTAGAGACATATCTCTAATGATCTTAAGTATGGTTAATTAGATTAAAGTCTTTGGCTTGAGCATTGTGAATTATGAGAAAATGTTTTTTGTAGATTCATGATTGCTATCCTTAAGTTGAAAGATCTAACATGGATTGAAGCATGAGTAAACACTGTTCCATGCTTATGCTCATTCTGAGATATATGGTGAAAGGATCGTATTACACTGATAGAGTGGTTATTGAAAGGTTTCGATGAGGTTATATCAACTCTTCAACATTTGGGTGGTTATGATGGGTTGCTAGATCCCACTCTTGATTTATGAACATGATTAATAAGATTAATTATGTTCATTGTTAGCATGTTGGGAAGCTAGTGGATCACACACAATAGGATGATATTGTCAGATTAAAATCGAGATTTAATTAAGTTTGACTTAATTAAATAAAAGATGATTAAATGGAAGACTTAATTGAAAAGTTCAATTAGGAATTAATTTAGGACAAAAAATTTAGATATTATGAAATCTAATATTTTCTAGTCTTTTTAAGACAAATGGATAAGATTGTCTTCTCTAGATAATGTATCAATTAAGATATTCCATGTCTAGATGGATAATGTTTGAATTACGATGTTACAAGGTGGATAATGTCCTAGTCAAAATTCCTTAGATAATCTCATTAAAATATTAATATGCTTATTATTAAATTAAAATTTTATTAATTTAATTATAAGTTTTATTTAGATAAAAATTTATAAATGTGATACATAATTTGCTGGAATGGGTTTCTACTCATTTATCTTAATTTAATTATATGATAATGAAATTAGATTAATTAAGTTACTTAATTTAAATATCATGTAATTTAATTTGATTTCATTATTTTAATTTTTTTTGTTGAATTTTTTTCGGGTAATGGTTACTTTAAATGAAAATATAAATTATTTATTAATGATCAAATTTATTTTTATTGTAATTAAGTTTATTTTTTGTTGAAAACAATGTATTTAGTATTTATATAAAACTATTTATAAATTTGTTAATATTTCATAATTTTCTCTGATGAATTTAGTCTAATTTTTGTTTAATGATACGGTAATGGTGAATTTAAATGAAAACATTTATGATATTTATCATACTTTGTAATTTAGTTTTATAAATTAAGTTAGTTAATGTTAAAAGAATTTCAATTATTGTAATAGAAATATTTTCGATTAATTAAATGGCTTTATCATCATCATCATTGTTAAAATTGCAGTAGAAGTGTGTATCGTTAGTGGTATATGAGCAGGTATTAAAACTTTATTAATTACATATTTAAAACATTATTAATTTTTAATTTTATAACTAATAAATTAATGATTTTTTAATAGGAGACTTGTTGCAATTTACAGCCATATAAAACTTCCTTTCACAAACCACCTTTCTATATTGTAGGCCATTTAAAGACATTCGGTTTTATTATGCAGCCTTAGTTCAATGATGTCTACTAGAGCTCATACTAATAAATATGTTCAGTGAATGATGGGGACTTGAGATGCACACATTTTATTTTTCATGCAATGAATACATGATCACTCTAGAGGAAGTTGCACTTCAACTGAGACTACTAGTTGATGGCAAAGTAGTAACAAGGCCCAACTTGTTGAATTAGAGTGAAGTGCGCCAAAATTTATTGGTGTGATCCTACTAGAGGACTATTATAAATGCTTAATTGTTAAACTGACTTGGTTGCAGCAATCTTCCATAATCTCCTAAAAATCCAAATATATAAGAGATAGTATATACTACTAGAGCATATATTTTACATTTAATTAGAGGAATGTTAGCACCCAAAAAATCTAGCAATCGGGTTTATTTAATGCATCTTCCACTTTTGCGAGATTTCAAGGAAGCTGGAACATATAGTTAAGGTTTTGCTTATTTGACCCTTTTATATAGGACATTGTTTCATGCAATAGTTTGAGGGACCCATGACATAGGTAGATGTTTAATGTTGCTG
This sequence comes from Adansonia rubrostipa, assembly GCA_038381775.1. NCBI lineage: Eukaryota > Viridiplantae > Streptophyta > Magnoliopsida > Malvales > Malvaceae > Adansonia > Adansonia rubrostipa. The sequence continues at coordinate 8,244,360 of JBBYHM010000027.1, forward strand.
TCCTCATATCATATGCATGGTATCGACTATCATTTCTTACACCACGGGTTATTGCACAACCTGAATAATCTATTGCAAGAAGGTAATATAATTTATATTACAATAACTTGTACTTGTATATAAGTTGTTAAAAATTTTTATATGTATCTGAACAGAAGGTGTGGTCCAAAAGATGACATTGGTATTTCATCAGTCGTCAGAAGTATCAAAGCAAGACTAGATTGCATGGGAAATGACAAGGTTCATAGTTAGAGTGTGTTTGGTTCACTACAAATATTTTCCTAAAAGTTTAGGAAAATAAGCTTGGTCAACGTAAAATTTTATGTGAGTCAATGGAAAAAAAGCATTTTTTTGTAAAACTTCTTCCCCTTGTGAAAAAGGGGAAGACATTTTACAAACCTTTGTAACCCTCACATATGAAAGTTCTTTTACCTTTTCTACAAAATACAACCATTATTATACTTTTCTCTCATTGACACGATAGGTAAGATTAATTCTCTTCTTTCTTTACCATTTCCTAATCCTTTTCTCTTACTACCTTTTTTCACCATATCTCCTTTTCAATCAAGTTGAGAAATACCCAAAAAATTTTCTTTAGTTTTTTGCAATAGATTCCAAATAAGTGTTTTCCTACCTCATTTTCAACTGATAAGGTATGTTTTATTTTTTCTTGTTTATTTCATGGTTTATCTATATTTTTGGAATTGAGTAATCAAAATTTTTGTTTGAGTTAATATCTTGGACTTTTGTTTTTTCTCATTTAGTTCATGCTTCATTTAGGTTAGTTTTTTTCCTAATGTCATAAATATTTTTTATAAGCCTAAGAAATAGCTTGTATAAATTCCTTTTAAGATGAGCAACTTGTTATGCGTTTTCTTGCCAACAACTTTCTATTTGAAGCCTTCCTTATAAGCTTTTAAATTGCCATTTTTATGAAGAATAAAAAATGGCCTACAAGTAGAATTCTAGATAGCTTTTCTTGACATGTCAATTCCAAACCAAAGAAAGATAAATCATATACTTAAGCAATTTCTTATAGGTTCCATTCTCATAGAAGAGAAATTCCTTTTCTTCCTCATAATTTTTTTTCATTATCTATTAAGTCATTTGCATTATTTTCATGTCCAACATTTAACAAATTGTATGTGAAGTTTGGAAATAATTCCAACACAGAAAAGTGATTTTACCATTAACCAATTTTGGCAGAGAGTGCAAGTTATATCCACATTAATTATGAGTTTTAGTTATGAGTTTCAAAAGTTTATACAAGAAATAATATTGTATTTTTTGTCTATTATCACAAGCTTTGTAACCAGTTTGTAAGTGAAAAGCATTACTTATTAATTTATGCTTTATGTATTGATAATAACCTATATTGAGCCTTTTCTCCTTTGTGTATTGATGATAAATTAATTTGTGCTTTATCTTAAACTTGATGATTAATATATTTATGAATTAATATTTTTTTGTAAATGGATCATAATTGTATTCGTGTTTCAGTTATGGATGAATTGCTTCAGTTTAACTTTTAGGGTTTCCTCTATTTAAAGATATAGATTAGGAGCTAGATAGCCCATCAAATGTTTTAGTAATAGTGTTTTATAAAAAGGTGATTAGAATTGCATTAATGTAATAAAGATGCAGCTGGTCGCATCTTTTAATTTGTGTGACCTTTTTACTAGGAAGAATTTTTTGTAATCAACTGGGTGAATGTTAGGAAGAAATTGATATTTTTTTACACATAATTGGCTATGATGTAAGGTTGGCGTGATTGGATCAAGATATCATAGATCATAGAACAATTAAGACAATTCATCATTAATTTAGGATGATAATAAGAGTTATTTTGTAATTATATAAACTTATCATTAAATTACCTAATGAGTCAACTTCTTCCGAATTGTGAAACAATCTAAGGTTTTACACATACTATAAAGATTATATAGGCCCTAGATTTAACTCATGTTCATGCATTTGTTCCACTTAAAATTCAAAAAAGATTTCATAACTATAAAGGGGGAACAATACAAAATGTATTAGTTGCCATCACATTTGATCTGAAATTTTCATTTGTACTAGTTGGTTGGATAAGTAATGCACTTGATTTTCATATCCTAAATGATGCACTTGCACATCCAAGATGATTTAGAATTCTAGAAAGAAACAATTAGCATTAATGATGAGATGGCTTTGGCTGTTGGCAAAGATATAGCAACAAGAAGTTTTGCCAAAACATTTATTGATATTGATTTGTAGGATGCCAATAACGATGACTTAATGCCTGTAATCTTTGGGATTGAAAGTAATGATGAGTTTAAACCAAAATCATCTTCATCCATTAGAACTGTTAAACTAAAGCCACATCATAAAAGAAAAATGTCCAAAAAAGTGTTAATGAAGGCAAACTTGAGAATATGGCAAATCAACTTGGTGAGATTGCTAATGCCAAAAAAAGTTCACTGAGGATCAAATTCTTATATCACACCTTTATGAAGAAGTGATGTCGATAAAGGGATTTGAAGAGGAATCTCTTGCTATCGCCTTTGATTATCTAGTGGAACATGAGAAGTAAGCCAAAGCTTTTATGGTTAAAAGTAAAAATCTTAGGAAAATTTGCCTTTAAAAGGTCCTGTGAGGTTAGAGATAAAACTTTACACCAAGATGGTTGTTTTAATGTGGTTGGCAGATTAAATTATTTGTTGTAATTCGGATCATGCTTAATTGAATAAAATTAAATAAATTTAATAACAAGTATTAAATTATGCAGCAAAAAAATTAAATAAACATACAAAATTCCCCAAAGGATCAACTTGTTCATCTTTAATCAATCTAAAATTTCCTTAGAACCAAAAATGAAATCATACTTTAAACTGAGATTGTTAAGATCCTCAATTAAATTTAATCTCCGCTTGTTCTTGCATACTGAGCTTGTTTGTCATAAACCCTAGCTGCCTAGTTGTCCAATCTCTAATTGTGATCCACACAAGTAATTCAAGAAACCTTTATAAGGTTGGGATCATGTTTGTTGGGAGCCATATTAGTGGCTTAGGTTTTGTAAACCTTCGTATAATCGATTACCTTTGTTGTGTAAAAGAACTGAGAGGAAAAATGATTTATTCGTCTCCCACTTTTAGCATGTGGATAACCTTCTTTTAATAAAAAGTGACATCTCTTCATACACATAAGGGATAGCAAACAATATCCTAAATAGCTAGGTTTTGGGCAAATTATGATTTTGGTATAATTGCACTTAGGCCCCTGCATTTAATCAAACAATTCAATTAAGTCTTTAAGAGATCAATATTTCTATAATTTAATCTAATCCCATTTTAATTTCATAAAATCACCTTCATGTATGTACCTATTAGGCTCCTAACATGTTGACAATAAACATAAATTAATTTGATTAAGAATATTTATATTTATAGACCATGAGTGGAATCTAGCAATCTATTATGGCCTTTCAAATACTAGGAGAGTAAATATGGTTTGACACACCTTTCAATTTATAGTATTCTAGTATTTCGATCTTTTCATCATATATCTCGATAAGGGCAAAAACATGGTGTAGTGTCTACTTTTAGCCTTTTTCCATAGTAGTCTGGCAACCCTAATGTGTTAACTCTATAATCAATATTGCCTTGGCCAAGGAGTTTTCAGTTAACAAGACTAAGAACAATAAAGATATGTCCCTTCATATCATTTAGGGTGATGAATCTTTCTCTGACCATTCATCCATATTCAGTATGCTTCATGTCATACTTAAAACTAGCTACCTTTGGCATCTATCCTTGTGGACCCATTTGTGATGATCCCTAAATGTACGAGTCCATATACAAGGTGACCTAGTGTCACAAGTCCAAAGATCACTTACTTTACTGACACATAAGAATATTTTTCATAGACACTTGAGTGAAATAACAAATGGAACTTTCATAGCGGGTCATGTTCAGTGAACTCATTACCATAATAAACACCCATATGATTTCCCCAAGTATCTCTATACTCCAACTTATAAGAATAGTTGCATGCATGATATGCATGAAGGCTTACATATGCCAGTCTTCGTGCATTGTCAATGCCTTGTGTTGACAACTAGATGAGTAGGAATAACTTAAGAGACATGGCTTTGACACATAAGTATCCCATAATTATAACCTACTACAATTCTTTTGTAAGGCCAATGTGTTTCATGGGCTTTATCTTTATAAGACTTTTCATAACAATTATTCAAATGAAATCTTATGGACAAAAGAATTCCTCATAAACATTTAATAAAATATAATATTTGCATACATGAAATCACTAAATACTAGCTTCTTACAAGAAATAATGATTGGCTTGCAGGGCTTACACTAATAATCTCCCACCAGTACTAAAGCCAATTGCCCATAGGTTTAAGTCCACTCTCATATGGTGATCATGTTTTCGCTGGAGCAGAACCTAAGTGAATGTTCAATTATATTATCCTCTATATGTACTCATTCCATTCTAACATCACATCTCTCTATGATATCTCTAATGACATGATAACATCACAATAGGTGTTTGGATTTATGATGAGACTATGGTTCTTTAGCTTTCGTATGACTTCATTGTTATCACAATAAAGGGGTACTGGATTAACAATGCTTGGAACCATTCCAAGTTCATCAAATAAACGTATTCATCCGAATGGCCTTTTTTGTAGCCTCATACATGGAGATGTACTCAGCTTTAGTTGTTGATTCTATAGTCATTTCATATTTGGGACTTTTTCAACTGACCTAGCACCTTTTAGGGTAAATATACAACTGCTTATTGATTTACTATCATTCCAATCTGCTTGGAAATCAACAATATTGTAACCCTTACAAAGAGTTTAACCTTTCCAAAAACTAGAAAGATGTCATTTATCTTTCATAAGTACTTTAGTATGTTCTTTAGAATAGTCTGGGTACATTTACTAAGATTGCTTTGTTATCTATTCATGACACTCAGAGTGAATGAGAGATTTGGTCTTGTACATAACACGGCATACATGATACAAATGTCTACCATGTAACATAGGCATTTTTCCTTCTTGGAACTTTGTGAGCTAAACATCTTTATTACCTCACTTATATAAGAGGACTACGACAAGCCAATCATTTGTTTCTATCCATCTCTATAGAATTTAATTCCTAAAATATATGTTGCTTCTCTCAAGTCCTTCATGAAGAATTGTTTGGACCTGAAGCATATATATATCTTTTCCTATGAGCAAAATATCATCAGCATATAGCACTAGGAGGATGGCCTGCTTATTTATCTTCTTGTTTCATAAGAAATCTGTATATCCTTGAAGCTTATCTGGTCACTCTAGATTTGTGGAGTACTTGTGTTTCTAGAGTTTTAGGTTGAGCATCTAATGCTTCATCCCTAAACTTTGGTTCCATACATGTAACTATTTATCAATACTTAAACTTCTTCAAGATCAACTTTACTCCTACTAGTTTTTTCTAGTAGTATCCTAAGTTTATTTGCGATACTGCATAAATTTACATCTATACGACCTAGCTTCAAGCTTGCAAGACACTGTTCACTGCACATAAATGGGACAACCCTAAATCTTAAGATGAGACAAAATTGGTCTTTTACCATACCATATCTCATATAATGTCTTATCTATAAATTTTGTTGGAACCCTATTCAGAAGATAGGAAGTAGTTTTAAGTTATATCTATGAAAGGATATCAAAAGGTTAGCCTTAGATATTATGGATTGAACCATTCTAGTAAGGCTCAATTTCTCCTCGTAGACACTCCATTGTGTAATGGGGTTCAAAGTGGAGTCTATTATGAGAGAATACTATTTTCTGTCAAATGATCCAAGAATTCATGACTTAAATATTCACATCTTTAATTGGATTTAAGAGCTAGAATACTCTTAATAGTTTTTTTCTCTACATCTACCCTAAACTCTTTAAACTTTTCAAAGTTTTCAGACTTGTACTTCATTAAGTACACATACCGATACCCTGAGTAATCGTTGGTAAAGGTAATGAAGTAGGAATATCCATTTATAGCCATTATGTTCAATGTTCCACATATATCTATATGTATTTGGCCCAATAAGACACCAGTTCTTTCACCTTTACTAGTGAAAAGAGTTTTGTTCATCTTGTCAAGGGGATAACATTCATATGTCCCATATGATTTACAATTAAATGAGTCGAGATAGTCTTGTTTATACAACTTGGCTATTCGAATCTCATTGATATCCCAAGCCTACAATGCTAGATATTGGTCTTTATTGGATCATTTTTCTTTTCTTTCTACACATTTATATTAAGTAAAGGCATATTTCAAGCACAAGCAACCCATTCTTTAATGCGGTCGATCTATAGACCATGTCACTTAGAATGATAGTGTAAATTTTGCCTTTCATTCTAAACTCAAAGCTATCATTATCAGTGCGGTATGATACTGAAATGATATTTCTAGACAATCTAGGAAGATAAAGGGATTCTTTTAGTTCTAAGGTCATGCCTGAAGGCAATGATAAGATACAAGTTCCAATGGTAGTGGCTGCTACCTCCATTACCCATTCTTAGAACTACCTTATTAGAGCGCAATTTTCTACTAATATTTCACAAACTTATGTCGTTACATAAGTGTGATCCATAACCTAAATCAACTATCTTGGTGGTCAGATTAACAGTAGAGTAATTCAACTAAATCATGTGAAGGTCAGCTACTTTCATTTTATTGAGAACATTTCTCAATCTTACATACCAGCCTAATCATTTTGGGCTTATGGCACCTAATATACCGCACAATACAGTTAATATAATTACCTTTGTCAACAACCTAGTATGAAAAGAGTATTAATTAGATATTCATGTTTTAAATCAATAAAGATGATGTATTAAATCTTTATTGATCCTCCCACTAATTTTTTTTGTGATAATATCCCTTACTATTATATGAAAAACTCTTTAAGGTATTTTTAGTGGGTTGGGATTCCTTTCAACATGTTTTGACCTTAAGTCAGCTTAATAAATTTCAACATTTCTAATTAGGTAGGCAACATAGCTTGCCAATTGCATCTCCTATAACTCCTAGATCAGTTAGTCGGCAACTTTTTGCCTAAATGTATCATATACAGTTTGCCTAACCTTCGCCTCTATCACCATGCAGTCAAGTTGTATGCCCTTGGACAACATAGCATTAGTTAAGTAAGACCCATTGCTCCTAACTCAAGCAGTTTAGATAGCTGAGACCTTAAGTTCGCTCAACAAATCCCAACGATCGAAACTCGGGTCTCTTGTTATAAAGAACAAAAGGTGTCTTTATCATGCATAGCATGTGACTCAATATATATGAGTGATTTTATTTGTTTATTTTAATTAGGGTCACTTCAATATTAGCATGCATAAAATTTAAAATATCACATAAAATAAATCTACTGCCATGCATACTACTTAGAAGATTATAAACTTTACTAATGTAATTTGCTCAAGCCACTAAAGGAAATTACTTAGTCAATTCATAGGTGATTACATACAAAGCCTTCATAAGCCTTCCTCTAATCTCCTTGGTCATCATGGCACCTTTCTTGGATCTCTATCTTTGAGTTAAAAAATAATTCTGATGTAATCCTAATATTACACTTTGATGTAACTAATTACATTTATAATAAAGAAACCTAGAGTTACATTCAAGGAGAATTATATCAGGAAAGAATTTTACAACCCGAGAAAATAAGAGATAAGGTAGGGTACGCAGACCTTATTTACAAATAAATACCATGAAAAATAATCAACCATCTACAACCACATTTGGTCCAAGTCCACAATTATCCCATACATTCACAATCAATATTATGAATATATAAATATGTTTTAATCTCTAGTTGCCGTTTTTAAGATTTAAATTTGATCCTTTATTTAATTTATCAAGAAAATAATTTTTTTTAGTTGATTAACACTTATTACAAAGAAAATTTGGAGAAAAATAAATCAAGTTTATTTATCAAACTTGAGTTACAATCTTTGGATATTCATTCAAACAAAGAAATCCTTTATTCTTTTCTTTAGCACAAAATTGGATTCAAGGGTCTTCAGACTTGATCTTATCGGTGGAGTCTGCTTCAAAGGTTTTTGTGACTTTAATCTTGACAAATGGAATTTGTCTCCTTTCGATCATCGAAATAGGATTTGAAAGTAGTTTTTTGAAGAATAAGAGCAGTATTCTTTATGTTCTTTGAATTCTTTAGAGAAATCTTTTTGAGACTTTAGAGATAATTTATGTCTTCAAAATTCCTTTTTCTCTTCGGGCTTGTGAATTATGTTAAATGGCTTTGGTGGAGCTCTTTTTTATAATGCAATGAGCTCGGTGGAAGAGAGTTCTTAAATAATGTGATTTCTTTATAAAAAGGTTCCAAAAAAACTTATCTTCCTTATTTACCTCTTAATTAATTTAATTTAATTTAATTAGGGACAAAATGCTATTATATATCTTTTAATTAATTTAATATAGTTTAATTAGAGATAAAATTCCTTTATTTATTTCTTAATTAATTTAATTTAATTAAAGATAAGATAATACTTGATGAATTTGGTCTCTTAAAAAGAATATCATTTCTTTATTTATCTCTTGATTATGTCAATAAAATTTTGATTGACTAAATTTTGCTCCTTCTACAAATGTTTCTTCAAGACTTGGTTACATACACGATTTTGATGAGTGCAGCAAGAGAGCAAGTCTTGAAATTTGATTTGCTTGGGATACCAAATTTTGATTTGCAGTTTTGCATTATCTTAAGAAGGTTTGCTAGCCGAGAAAAACATATAATCAAAATGGATATGAGCCAATGTTGGCTTGCATAAAAGCATGGTGCACATAAAATTCTTGAGCCAAACAATTTTTTTTAAAAATTTTTTATTGACTAAGCTTGGTAATGAAACTAGGTTGCCTACGTACCTTTAAAGGATCAAGTCATAACATAGCTCAAAATTTTTTTTGTAACTTTTGTCCAAGTTGCCCTGAAAAAGATTTTCAACTTAGTGAGCATTATTTTTGTGCCCTAACTGTCGCAACATGCCCTCAATACAACTCAAATCGCTCAATTGTTACGTGGATGACTTAAAAGTAATTGTCTTTGGGTTATTCCTTGATTGGGATTTGGATTAGGCATAATGAGATTATAGCAAAGGGAAAGACTGTTAGATGAATCGCTCATCCAACCATTCTTGGATGACCACCATGAAATTGCTAAAAACTTGGAATCACCATCGATCATTTAGGCTGGGCATGATCGGATGCCTATTGAATTCCAAGTTGCAAAACTCAAAACATCAATTTCAAGGTCTATGAGGTCTAGAGATTTATCGATTGGGTTTGAGAGTTGGTTACTATTGACGAAAAGCTTTAGAGTCATGCGAATACCCGACCTTGTGGCATTTATTTATATTATTCTAAACAAATGAGAGGTGCACCAATGCCATTCACTTGATTGCAGTAACCGGTACCAAATGACCATAAACATCATTATTTAATAAACTAAGAATACGACTAATGGCTTCCACCATGACTATAAGTTCAGACTTAAAAAAACTAGATAAAAACACTTAGAAAATATTGTTTTAGTGCTCCAAATCAGCTTTAAATTCAAATATTTTATTTAAATGTCCTTAAGTTGTTCTTGAAAGGATTTATTTAACAAAGCTAAACCTCTACTCAATAATTAATTAAATGAGTCAAGGCATAAGCTTGGGGGTTCTTTTGTGAAAACACAAGCCCAAACACTTCAAACAAATATTTTATCAAGCATATTGCACACTACCTATTATTATATACTAGCAACCAATGAACCACTACCGTAAACACATCAATCTAGCTTTGTTGAGCCTATTAAAGGCATGATATGCTCATTTATCATGTATTTCATCCCAATTCTCATCAATTTACAATTAAAGCATGGAAAGTAAGCTTAATCACAACTCAATAGCATGTTTATCATTTTATCTATTCAAACTTAGATCCAAACATGTAAACTCATGATTTTGTCACATTAAGTCTAAATTTAAGCTTAACTAAGCTAAATCTAAGTTGAATTAAAACACATTATATTATCATCTAACTAGGGCTGAACCATTACTTATAAAGATCAAGTTTGGCCGAGCATGGTACCTTGCTTTCTTTCACTGTTGAACTTCATTTCAACTCAAGAACTTGAGATTTCATCTTTAAACCGTATGAATTCATCTTTACTCCTAAAGATCATAGCTCATTTAAGCTCAAAACATCAAGATTATGCATCATGAGGCTAGCAGAAGCCTAGATCTAACATTCTCAGCATATATGAACAAGAGATCAAGCCATATCAACATGATTTCAAGTTTGATTCATTAAGTACTCATCAAATCATGTTCATATATCATCAAAATCAAGTTAAACCTGGTTAAAATCAAGATCACAAGATCATTACATCAGAATTGATCAAATCGAAGCATAAGAATCATGTAAACACCTTAACCGAATCATGTAGCATAAGAATAAGCAAGATTTAAACAAGAAATCATAAATTTTAAGCTGAAAATTAAAAGATTAAGTAAAATAATTATTTAATCCAGCTTCTTTTCCTTAAAAAAATGAAATGGAAAAAAATTCTAGATATTTAGTTAGATATTGATAAAATAAATGTAAAGGGTTAAGGTGAATAGCCAAACACTTATGTTTATAAGCTAAGTGTTAGTTAGCAAACCTTAAATCACCTTACGTTGAGATTATAATAACTACTAACCTTTCTGACAAATTAGAGTGAAATAACTTTTATGCCTTTACTTAATGGATGGGCATAATTTCTATATTTAGCACATGTTAAAATCAGCCAAACTAGTGATTATAGATTAATCTTGTAAATTTTTCTTTTCATCCAATTAATCATGAAATATTATCATGAAAGTGCAATTGGAAGCTCTTTTCCATAGCAAAAATATCCTTTAATGACCTTCCCTAAAAAAATTTGGATGTTTTATCTCGACCTCTCGGAATAAGCTTTTAGAAATTTCTAACACCTTAATTCTTAAGGTCTTTTCATGACCTAATTCAATTACACTTTCTTGACTAAAATTCATATTCAATTTCATTTTATGTAACCAATTTTGAAATTCGAGCTCTAAAACTCAACCAAATTAAAAATCTAACGCTAGGTAATAAGGTTAACTATTTACAATTAACTTTTTACATTCTATTAACCTTTTGATTTTTACTTCAAAAACAAGTCTTTTTTATTGAAACGACCTCAATAACCATTCTAATTCACCTAAGAGACATATACAAGTTAACCTCTATTATACTATGATTTTCATGACCTAGGTTCATTTTTTCAAATCAAGCACCTACACTTTAAATCAGACAATCAAGCTCAAATACCTTATTTCATTAAACAAGCCCATGGAAATATTCTAAAACCTTTGTTAAACCATGCTATCATCAATAATCATTCGAGAGGATCCAAACATAGAAAATTCTAATTAGCCTTTAAAATCCAAAAAAATTGAATTAGGGGCCAAACATAATAGGGTGTTTGCACCTCTTAGGAAGATATTTTATAAAAAAAAATTTCAGAGCCTCTCATAAGGATATTTTATTAGGAAAATTCTGAAGCCACCCATAAGGATATTTTGTCTAAAATTTCAAAGGCTATTATATTTTATCAGAAAATCTTCAAAGCCTTTCTTAAGGATATTTCAAAATTACTTCTAAAGCTCTTATGAGCATATGTTATCAAGAAAATCTCAAAAGCTCTCATGAAAATATTTTATTAAGAAAGTTTCAAAGTCTCTCTTAAGGGTATTTTAAAATGTTTTCGTAAAGCCTCTTATGTGAATATTTTGCCTAGATGTTTTATAGGCTTTAATGAGGATATCTTAGTGAAAATTTTAAAGCCTTTTTGGAGGATATTTTAAAATCATTTTCATAAGACTTTCTCAAGTATATCTTTCTTCTTTTACAAGGATAATTTGTTTGCAAATCATTCTCATTTGTTTTAATAATTTTCAAATTCTATTTAAAAAAAGAAAAACTTTCTAGATAATATCATGTCTTATTCTTAATCCTCAACAATGGCTAAAGAATGGCAGTTGTAGACACCTAATTCTATGTAAGCCTTACCAAGCAAATGGAGCTCAATTTAGACCTTAGGCAAAATGCACCCATCTTTCTTCTTCATCAATTTCTGAGATTCTAGGACCTAATTAAAAGGCTTAAAATGCTTAGAGACTAAGTTGAATGATTAAAAATCTTTAAAGGTCTTTAAAGAAAAGGTAAAAGGGTCTAGCATTGTAACATTAGTTGTTAGAAAAAAACATATTAGGAGAGTTGTAGTGGAAATCCTTGGGGGATAAAAAATGTCATTTTCATGAAATTCACAAAGATGTATCAATACATCAAGTTTTAGGAGGTCCTCCTAAAACTTATGAATGATGTTGTATTAATATAATTGCACATTGTATCAATATAATTGCAAATGTATTGATAAAATGTGTTTTTGTATTGATACAGTGTTTTTTTTTGCTAGGTTTTTGGTTATGGGAAGTTGTTTTGATAAAAACACCAAATTTATCAATACTGGATTGCATTATCACAACGAACAAGCTTTTTCACTTGAGTTTTCTAATGTTTCACCTTCCTAATGCCCTTGGATTATTTCGTATTCATGCAAGGGGTAATTTTACCAATATTTTTACATTAAAACATAAGCATAAAAACTGCCTTACATAGCTTAAACTATTTAATCTTGAATGAACTTAGAATAGATAAGCCTAATGCTTTAATCACGCATAGGAACTAAATGAAATTTAGTTGGATTATTTTTTAGACTATTTTGAGCTTAGTTTAGTTAAAAAGTAATAAGGTGCTATTTTGAGTTAGAGTCATGCAAGGGGTATTTTACCAACATTTTTACATTAAAACATAAGCATAAAAACTACCTTACATGGCTTAAACCATTTAATCTTGAATGAACTTAGAATAGATAAGCCTAATGCTTTAATCATGCATGGGAACTAAATGAAATTTAGTTGGATTATTTTTTAACTATTTTGAGCTTAGTTTAGTTAGAATGTAATAAGGTGCTATTTTGAGTTAGAGTCATGCAAGGGGTATTTTACCAACGTTTTTACATTAAAACATAAGCATAAAAACTGCCTTACATAGCTTAAACCATTTAATCTTGAATGAACTAAGAATAGATAAGCTTAATGCTTTAATCATTCATGGGAACTAAATGAAATTTAATTGGATTATTTTTTTGACTATTTTGAGCTTAGTTTAGTTAAAATGTAATAAGGTGCTATTTTGAGTTAAAGTCAAAAGTATTTTCTTGCATAAAACCAAGATATGGCCATTTTGTGTGGGGGTTTCTTTCTAAAGGCATGCAGTATAGTTTATCCACCAAAATTAACTAAAACCATGCCCTATTTTGGAGGATTTTAGCCTTTAATCAAATTACTTAAGGGTTTAGGGCATTTACTTGCAAGCAAGCTTAGGTAAGTTGTTAAGAAAAAAGTGGTAGTGTATGGGGATGGGGTTGATTAATCAAGGTGTGTTTCACCCTTTTGGGACCATCCAAAAATGTAAGAGAGCTGGTTCTCAGCTGAGCTTAAGCGGCAATAAAAAGAGATAGCAAGAAAAAAAAAGATAGAAATAGGGATTGCTTTAAAGTTATAAATAAAGTTATTTTCTTTCATCTTCTACTTTCATTTTGCATCTTTTTTCTCTTTTATAAGAGCTTGATGATTCTAAGCCATGCTAAGGGAATGATTTTTGCCAAGGTGCAAAGACCATGTGATGGTCAAATTTTGAGCTACAACCTTGAAATGTTATCTTTCATTTTTATTTGATGATTTTGGATAAAAGTTTCCTTTAAAATCATTTTTTCCTTGAAAAATTTTGTTTCCCTAAGTTTTTTATGGTTTTCATCATGCCTTAACCATGGTTTCACTTTTATGTTACTCATATATGATGTTAAGTATGATCTAGGTATTTTATGTCATTACCATGCTTTATGATCTTGATTCACATGCCTATGCATTTTCCACAAAAATATGATGGTTATACCAACATCACTATGCATGTTAATAAATCTATGTATGTTCATGTTAATAAGGTATTTTGTACACAAAAATCATGTATGATGCCATGCTTGTATGTTTGATTGGTAGATAAGATGTTTATAGGTACATTTATATGTCAGAAACTTTTAGTGACCATTTTGCAATTTTCCCATGATATTTTCATGCATATTATAATCATTTATGTAACTCTATGTATTATAGGGTCATTTAGGTTATTTTCCATGATCTTATGACAATTTATGTAATCTTATACATTTTAGGGTCATTCTACTCATTTTCCATGATTTATGATCATTTATGTGATTTTGTGCTTTTTAAGGTCAAGCTTGTAATTTTCCATGATTTAGGACTATGTATGTAAATCCTTGCATTTTAAGGTTATATTAGTCATTCTTTATTATTTAGGGATTACTATGTAATTTCATGCATTTTAGGACCAATTTAGTCAGTTTCCATGATTTAGGGCCAATTATGCTATTTTATGCATTTTAAGGTCATTTAGAACATTTTCTATGTTATAGGAACTATTGTGCAATTCCCATGCATTTTAGAGTCATAATAGGAATTTTCATCATTTTAGGGTCATGTGGAACCTTCGTGTCGAAACATGTGCATTAGGGTCATTTAAGTAATAATACCTTAAAATCAAGTCTAGAGTTACATGGAAATCTTCTTATCGAATTATGTCCATTAGTAATAGTGCCTTAAGAGTGAGTTTAGGATCATATGGGTTCATGTCAAAACATGTCCATTAGATTTGTTTCAGTAATAGTACCTTAAAACCAAGTTTAAGATCATATGGGAACCTTTGTGTCGATACATGTTCATTTAGTTATGTTAGAACCTTCGTGTGGATGCATCTTTTGCAGTCCTTTAAGCACTTTTACGCTAAAAAACCTAGTATATTATTAGTAATCATAAAATGTTTTCTAAAATCCAAGGCCCTGAGTTAAAAGAGTCCATATGTGTGCTTCTAAAAATATAAAAGTCATTTCATCGATCATTTTAAATAAAGGAATACCTTCTTCAAATAAATAAATTATAATTTTTTATTTTTCTCAAGAAACAAAAACTTTCGCATTCTTTCAAAGAGGTACGAAAATATTTTGATTTTCCAAATTGATTTAAACCCAATTTAGTTGAAATTGAGATAATAATCTTAGTTTTAAATAATTTTAAAAATATGAGAATTACATTTAAATACCAAAAATTAAAACCAACTTTAATTGATGTTTAGGATAACATATGATTAATAAGTACTAATTTATGGGTATCACGGAGGGGACATGTCTCACTTTACATGTAATCAACTCTCAAACCCTTTCATGAAAATCTCTGGTTAATATGTAGACTTCAAAGTTTGTTTTCGAAGGTTTGATAACCTTCAAAAAATGAACTCCGGTCAATAACCAATCTTACCCAGCTAAAATAGTTGGTCATAACTTTAAGCCAATAGGCCATTTCACAATGGCCATTTAGGATTAAGTGGTGTATGCGATTCATTTTGACATTTTAGTCTCGAAAACATGAGAAACAAAAAGAAAAAGAAGTTCACTCATCCCAAGAAAAAGAACTTATTCATCATGGAGTTATATGACTTATAATCTTTAATGCTAGGAACTGTTGGTGAAGTAGATGAATAATGAAACAATTCGTAAAAATTATTCCTTAACAACTATGTATCTAGAAGAGCTTGACGTTGAAGATTGTCCAATGGCTATGACATTTGTGTGAGGACGCTGTATGCATAGGAATATTTAAAGGCCCACCATCATTATGAAAATCTTCTAGGTCAGCATTAACCTAATTATTCCGACATTCAAAAATTTTGCATGAGTGTGAAACATGAATCTTGCATCATCATCATTATCATCCTCAAGTGGGAAAGTCTTATATCGAATGCATTATTTTTTGATAAAAACAAAAAGCCTATACTTGATCTTCAGTACTCTTTTTTATTCCCAGCTTTGATTTTTGTATGAATTTTTAGCTTCAATTCCTCTATTGTGATGTCTTTATTAATATTGAAGCTTCTAAGATGGTTAATTTGAAAATTAACACATTCATCACTGTAAATAAATACTATTTACATCAAATATCATCCTAATTATCACACATAAATATCAAATATAAATATTAAAAAAATTGTTTAACATACCAAAGTGAAATTAAGTACCTATAATCAACTCTTAAGATGTAAATTTTGATCAAACAAAATACTAATATCATTCACTAACACCAAAAGACAACAAAAATGAGACTGAAGAAGTACGATCACTAAAATTAGGAAACAAAGAGCAAGAATGATAACAAAAAAGACAATAATGAACTATAATATTTATAATGCAGCATAAAGGAGTGAAAATTTTTTCCTCCCATTCAAAACCTCTGCATACAGTGTAATATTTACAATCAATCAACTTTTCTTCCTTTCTACAAAAATGAATTAGATTCTCGTACAAGAAGGAATTTTTTTCCTACAAAATTTTCTTCCCATTCAAAACCTTTGCATTAGACGCAACCTTACAATATGGATTTACAACCAATCAACTTTTCTTCCTTCATATAATAAGGAACTTAATTCCCATTAAGAATTCATATATCAGTTACATCTTTTGAATTCCAATAGGGAATCATGCGGTAGTCACATCCTTTGTATTTCAATGAAGAATCCATGCATTAGTCACATTTTTCATATTCCTATAAAGAATCCACACATTAGCCATAATTTTTAGATTCCCATAAAAAAATTTCATGCATTAATCACATCTTCAAAATGAAATTAAATCATAAAAAATGAAGTCACCTTAGTGTAGGGTGACTTCCCTTATAAACAGTTAAACATGCAACTTTTTTCCTTCCCACTTATATAAATTGACTAGGAATTCTTGTATTTTTTACTCCCTTGTTAGGGATTCATCTACAGTTGGGGAGTGCCCTATAGTGGGATAGTATCCCTTCTAATCTATAAAAAATAATTTTTTTAAGTAGGTTCCCTTTTCTACCTAAAAATTAAATATTTTAGGAATTAATCTTTCATCTATATCAATCAAAAAAATAAAAATATATAATAGTTAAATAAAAAGGTCTATTTTATTGCTCCTAAGCACAAGCTTAAACTGCCAATTCCAAGAAAAAAATGCTCACACGAGTTTAAACTGCCTATCTAAAAAAAAGATGCTTCTAAGCATGAACTTAAACTGTTGTATTTCTCCTAAATAAGAGGTTAAGCTACCATATTGCTCATAAGCACGAGCGTAAACTATTATAATGCTTCTAAGCACGAGTGTAAACTATTGTAATGCTCCTAAATATAAGCTTAAACTACACATTCAAAAAAATGCCCACTAAATTAAAAATCCCTTTTGGGACAACTTTGGGAAAAGTTAGAGTGTAAAACAATCAAACTACGTTATGGCTTGATCCTTTAAAGGTACATAGGCAGCTTGGTTTCATTTCCAAGTTTAAGCAACAAAAATAAAAAAAATTACTTAAATATTTCTCTTGTCTACTTAAAGTTACAAGCGTAATTATTATGTTTGAATTTTCACATCATGACTTAAGTTTTTGTCAAGTGAAGCAAGTATTTTACAAGTTAAAAATCCTTTGGAATTTAATTTGTAGCCAAGTCAAAGCTTTGAGCACCTTCTCTCAAATCTTAAAGTTTGATTGCAAGGTTGTCTCATGTTTAAGTAACATCAAGTCTTAAGACAAAGCTTAAATGCTTGAAGTTTGTAGAAGTCGTTCATCCACCCAAGTGATTCTGAGATCTTTGGAGATTCTTCCTTGGCCATCAGGTTCGATATCTTTTTTATTAGAAAACAATTAGATGTTATACCACTAAAAATAAAATTGTTCTTTAATCAAACATTATCTATTTAATATGTTAAAAAATTAGGTTTCATTTTAAGTGTGAAGTTTATGTTATATTTATTATTAAAATAATTTAAAAAATTATTTATTAATATAATAATCTCATGAAAATCAAGCATGGGCAATTTTAATAGTCTAAACTAATAAATGATCTAGGACAAATTTTATTGGTGTCTTATATTAGCTTACAAAGTTCTTTATTTTTTATTTTTCTTTATAAAAAGGGATTTTGGACATTATAAAAAAATTAAGACACATAACTCTTTATAGCTTCAACAACCATTGAAAATGTTGAAAAAAAGTATGATACATCATTTACGAAGTTTATGTTAGTAAGTATATTTATAAATCTATACTACTATACATTAAAAAAATCTTAAGTGTTTTAAATGTTAACGATTATCCAAGGGTAAATCGGTCATTTAAAGAGTTCGGTTTAAAAAAGTTGATAGCTACTCAAGATTAGAGAGGTCATTTACAAGCATTAAAAAATAAAAATGATAAAAGCTTAGTGAGAGAAGAGAGAACACTAGCAAGAAAAAAAATAAATGTGTAACAATCATTTTTTTTCCACCTGTTCAACATCTATTAGATGAATGGAAGAGAATAGGAAAGGAAGATGTTTATGGAGAAGAAAAAAAGCATTAAAAAATAGAAAGAAAGGAAAAATTAAAGGAAAAAGAGAAAAATAGAGAACAGAAAAATGAAAAAGTAGGACTTTCTAGAGAAGCTTCACATTGTTTAAAAAAAGTGAAAGGAAAGGCAAAGGGAGAGGAGAAAGGAAAGAGAAAAGGGTAGAAAAACCTTTTTTAATTTTCTTCTTCATCAAAATTAAAATAGAGATCTATAGATGGGTGATCTTATCGGGTTTACCTAGCTTTTTGTGCCTCCTCAAGCTTTTTTTTTTTTAATCTTGACATTGGTATGTACTTGTTTTTTCTTTTCCATTTTTTGTTAAATCTTTAAGATTTTTAGCTATTCCTTTGGTTTTAAATTTATATTTGTTTTTTGAAAAATATTTATAGTTAAGTACTGAGTTGATGCCATGTCTACTTTCAGCGAGATAGTTCCTTACACTATGATCTTTGTTGATTTTGAAAAGTAAAGTTTATTTTGCTTTGGGTTTCTCGATGATATTTATAGTCAAAAGGTTGATTT
>JBBYHM010000027.1:8283155-8309810 GCA_038381775.1 Adansonia rubrostipa
GAGGACTACCATGGGGTTGACATTGGAGTTGTTCGAGCAGTTCGTCTATGGTATGCCCCGCTTGTGGAAGAAATTGCAATTGAGATCAAACTAAAAGAGGATGACATAAAGCTTGGGTTCGCCATTAGCCGCACAGAAGAGGTGTGCCATCTGATTCTCCATGATTGTGACTCAATTCTAGGGTGAAACTAAGATTTTTTTGAATGGATGTGAGATTTTTACCAACATATTTCTCATATACAAGACCTTGATACTTATAACTTTTGCTTATCGTCTTCTCTGCAATAATAGGGATTCATCTATATATCATCTGTTATTGATGGTGATGAAAATGCGCCTTCAACGAGATCAGGACTCAGCACTCTCTACAAAGAATCAGTGAGTGCATCTAGGCTGCTGGTTGTCTCAAGATTGTCAAATCAGAAGGTTCTTCCATGGATGGTTTCTTCAACAGGAGCTGTTCGATGCTTCGATACTGTCTCCCTAAGTCAGAAGCTCTCACTACACCGGCATGCCAACGTGCCAATTCTAATGCATGTCTTCTTGTGGGATCAATCATTGGTTTCCCGAGGTTTTAGCAGCGTCAGGCTTCAGGTTCCCTCTTCACCAGTGTTACCATTGCCACCTGAAGTTAGATTAGCCCACCAACCTAATGACAATCAAATAGTGCCTCTGCCGCCAGAAGAACCAAATGAAAGCATAGCCACAAGCGAGCAACAGCCGGATCGCAGACTGCAGCGAGACACTGCTGGGGAGGTCTCCTTTAGATTTCATGATTTTTCACTTCCTAACAACTGGGTATGATTTTTGAACCTCCTACGAAAATTTCCTGGTTCATTGTGTGGATATAGAAAACTTTTACAAGTAGGGGAGTCCTTTGATCTACAGTTAGGCAGCTTGATCTAGAAAATCCAGAATGAACACGGATATAGTTCACGTCACACATCATAGTTAGAAATTGATACACGGTTTATGATGTATTCTTACATTGTTGGTTTGTATATCATATAGGAACTTTGTGGCATTGAGTGCCCTTCTTCTTCTTCTTCCTTTTTTTTTTTTTTGGACATTTCTTTTGTATGTTATGTTTTTCCTTTTGTGTTTTGTTGGCATTTCCTTATTTATACTATTAATAAAATTTAGGGTTCAAATTTATCATTGATTTTTTTATCTAATATAATTTTACCACTATACTTTTAATTCCGAGTAAGTTTATTATTGTAATTTTAATTTTAAAGATTAAGATGTAACAATAGTAAAATATTCCGTTATATCGGATATTCTGCTAGAAATTGTTTTATAATTCAAAAACAAATTGTTTTCGTTATTTCAATGCTTTTATAAATCCCTCAAGCCATTGGATCTGTTTTATTTTTATTAAAGAAATCTTTTTTTTCTCTTATTATTACTTTTGTATTTAAATAAATATTCCAGAATTGAACAAGAAAGAGTGGTTATTAGTAGTTGTCCACTTGTCGTAATTAGTGTCAGGACTCAGGATAATGATCCTTGCGACTTTGAATAAAGAAACCTTATTTGGCAATTCAACTGCACACGGATCGCCGACTCTAACAACGTTTATTAACCGTCGATTTATAATATTATCCTCGCAACCGTACAGATTTATTCATTTGAAAAATTTCCAAGTTCCCGCCTCCGCGTGCGCTCTCTCTCAATTTCCCCAATACATAATCCCAAATTCACTTCTCTTTCTCGCCGCTCTTTAATCGAATCTGTTGTTTCCATCAACTTGCTCTGTAAGCAGACAAAATTTAGTCTTCCATCTTTTTCTGTCTCTTTCCCCGCCGGGTAAGCAATGGCTCGTACTAAGCAAACAGCCAGGAAATCAACGGGAGGTAAGGCGCCACGTAAGCAGCTGGCGACGAAAGCCGCCAGGAAATCGGCCCCAGCCACCGGAGGGGTGAAGAAGCCTCACCGTTTCAGGCCTGGAACCGTGGCCTTGAGAGAAATCAGGAAGTACCAGAAGAGCACGGAGCTGTTGATCCGGAAGCTTCCATTCCAAAGGCTGGTGAGGGAAATCGCTCAAGATTTCAAGACGGATCTAAGGTTCCAAAGCAGCGCTGTCGCCGCTCTCCAAGAAGCCGCTGAAGCCTATCTGGTTGGGCTTTTTGAAGACACCAATCTCTGCGCTATTCACGCAAAAAGGGTTACCATTATGCCTAAGGACATTCAGCTAGCTAGGAGGATAAGGGGAGAGAGAGCTTAATCGTGTACTAGTCCCTTTCTAGGGTTTTGTGAAAGATCTATTTCTAAAAATATTTAGATTTTTATTTTTATTTTTTTGATTTTTGAATGATGAAATATATGTTTGAGAAATCTAATCAGAGCACTCGCATCGGTTTAATCTTTGACAGCGTTCGTTTCGATTCTCTTTTTGGATTTGGGCTTTAATTTCCTTCTTTATACCTTCGAATATGCGCATTAGAACAAAAGGCTTCATTTCTTAAAAAATAAAATTATTTGTGTTTTATTTTAGTTAAAAATATATGTTTATATGCATTTCATCTTTTAAATAAGTAATATTAAGATAATTATTTATATTTATTATTTAAATAATATTTTTAAATAATATTTTTTCTCATTTGTTATTTTTCTTGAAATCTAAAATATATAATATTTTTAATATTTTTAACAGCATCCGTTTTATACTATTATTTTAATAATAAATATAAGTAAATAAACTTTTTCCATGAATTAATAATAATTATTTTTGATAAAAATATTATTATTTTAATAGTATAAATATTTCTAACATTTTACTAATAAATGGACATTTTCGATATTTTATATTAATAAAAATAATATTTTAATAATAATATACTTTTTAAAAATTAATATAAATATATAAAAATTAATAGTAAAAAATATTTTAATTATTTAATATTAATATTTTAATATTATATTATATTTTTTAATTATAAAAATAATATTTTACAAAAAATATTTTCATTAAATCATTCAAATAATAAAATATTTCTATTATATATATATGTATGTATATATATATATATATTACTGGGTACGGCAGTAGGCTTTTTGCCGTCTGAGGCTTGTTTTAGTTAGTCAAAAATGCAATGTTTCGGGTCAGGCATTTAGAACCAGAAGGCCAATTTCAACCTCCAATCTGACCCGAACCCGACCCAGCTTGCTTAGCGCGGTTAACCCAAAAAAAAAGGCTTATTTTATTAAAAGCGGTAAGCCTCAATGGCGGGAAAAAGGAAAATGCAACGTAAAAATAAAGAGCAAATCACTTTGATCGTTCATAATCAGTTGTTTGTTATAATGGATAAATATTTGGTTCCTTCGAAACCCTCAACTGAAAACCCTAAACCCAAATCAAGGTAAATCTTTCTTAATTTCTGTCAATTTCTATTCTATTTTTTTTTTTTATGAATTCAATAATGGATGAAATTCGAAATGTTCTTTCCAATCCAAAGTCCGCGGCCATGGCGAAGAAGCGAGCTCGAACTGGACGGAAAGTTCGACGCCAAATATCGCCACAGCCTCTCTGGTCTGCTCATGCACTCTTATTCCGAGGTCCTTCAAATCTTCTTTTACCTTTTTTTAAACTTTTCTATGGTTAGTTTTGTTCAATTACTGATCTTTGGTTTGTGATGACTTAGATTGGGACGTTTCCGCATTTTTATCACATTGATGGAAAGCCATGTCAAACCCATGTATGCATCAAACTGTTTTGGGTCATTAACAATTTTTTTTTAAGAAATCTATTTTCTTGCCTCTTCGTACTCTGTTTAATTTGTTGGATTATTACTTTAAACATCTGTTTCTAGATGAATCGGATTAACAATGTTGTGCACTCGGGTCGGCAGCTTCCATTCAGAATGTTTGTGCTTCTCTCTCTCTCTCTGCCCCCTACTTTTCTAGTGAACATATATGTATATTTATGGGTTGTATAATTGGTATTACATATTTAAAATTTGTCATTAGAAATCAATTGCTTTGGTTTTTGTCTTTTACTTTTGCTTCATGCTAATTCTTCAAAAAGTAAAATGCATTAATATTATTATGATAGGGATCTTTCTACTTCACTATGATAATTTATATAGAATCACTCATGGAACATAAGCCACCTGCTTAACAGAAATAGCAACTAAGAAAAACCTTATCTGGGAAAAATCAGAAATAATGATACCCATGAATTAGGTCTCAAGCTTTCTTTTTTGTCCTGATGTTGATAGCGTTCTCTTGCTATCCATTGTTAGGAAAATGCAATAATAGATCTTAATGACAAAAATAATCAGTTTTAACCTCCTGGAAGCTAAATATCAATGCCATGAGCTCATATTTGGACCGTCACACATTTCAAGTTGCATTAAGAACATTTTGGCATGATGCTGGAGTTTTTACAAGATGCCATTAAGTATATCTTTTATATAATTAGAATCTCACTTTTGAGCGAATAAAATTTTAGATTTTTGAACTTCTTACGTAGTTTTTCAAGTCCCGATGTTTACCTGGACTGAGTTTTAAAGTGCAAAATTTTTTTTGACTGAAGGTGTATGTTCTATATTTCAATTTAATTCTTAATTTCTATAATAGTATTTATTTTGATTCAGACTGAAGAATCACTGATAATTTGATTTGACCTTTCTTTCCCAGGTTTATTTCCTTCTACAATTATGAGTTACTACAAGTCATACTCTTGAGAATTCAATTCATATAATCAATTAATCATCTTATTTGTTTTAACATTCAGTTATGCATTTTCAAGGTTTTTTTAAACATAAAAATTGTTGGTGGTGAAGCCTTTTGATATCCTCTCTCTAATTTTATTTTATTCACGCTTCTTGTTTCATTTCATAAGGTAGCTTACTATGATTCTTTTTCAGGCAAGGAATATCTGCAATTGACTTTGACAACAAGGTGAAACCTCACAATACTATTCATAAAATTATAGCTTCCAATATTTTTTGATGATAAATTTGCCTTGCTAATCGTGTTTCTTGATGGGTTTTTTGGGTTTACACTTATTTAG
This sequence comes from Adansonia rubrostipa, assembly GCA_038381775.1. Classification (NCBI taxonomy): domain Eukaryota; kingdom Viridiplantae; phylum Streptophyta; class Magnoliopsida; order Malvales; family Malvaceae; genus Adansonia; species Adansonia rubrostipa. The sequence continues at coordinate 8,288,173 of JBBYHM010000027.1, forward strand.
CTCATCTATTAAGAATGGCATATATGTTGATTTGGATAAGTATGAGTGACATGTTTTGGACATGCAATCAAACTTGAAGTAGCCTTGAATGTGGCCCTAGTTGTACTATTTAAAGTTTGGTTTGAAATATTCTAAACATATTTAGAACTTACCAAGCCATGTTTTGAAGGCAAACTTTGAGTTTATGAGAAGCCAGTTTTTCAAGTTAATGATCAGTGACCATTTTCTTTAGGCTACATGTTACTTGAGGGACAGATAGGGGGAGCTCTCTTGCATGCCATGAACGTACCCTTCATTCTCCAAGATTCGAACTTAAGATCTCCAATTTGAAAATTCAAGTTCTAACTGTCGGGGTGTCCAACTGGGGACAAACAGACGTGACGATAGTATAACATGTTTCCATATAATGTCAATTTGGATCTTGCTATTTAGGGGCTTGATGCGTGTAGAATGGGTATTTGCTGCGGAATTTTTGTGTCCATTCGTTCATGTGATATGTGCAAGTGTATTAGGAACCTCTCTATAATTGTCTAGACTGATCAAGGCATGTAAACTATGATTTGTGGCTTATGGAGTTTTGTGTTATTTGCGGATGCAATGCCTACGCACCCTAATATTAAATAAGTCAACTAGTTAAGTTTTACATACTATGCTGCAGTTTTGGTGGCAAAGAATTAATCATTATTAACAAGAGATACTTGCTATTTCTTAATTTTTTTTTCCTATCTCCCCTTTTCCTTTTATTTGCATTTTTACTGTCCTTTTTGTCCGACTTTCTCTTCCCTCACCAACTTTCCCTAATATTATAACCAATAATTGTCTTCAGGGAATATACTTAGTTTCTGTGACAAAATCAGGGTGCTTGACCGTTCATGACTTTGAGACTTTATATTGTCAGAGTGTTGACTTGTTGCCATGTAAGTTGATCAACTAAAGGCTTACTTTCCACTTTTCCCTAGCTTACATAAGCGTCTAATGTACATTATGTCTTGAGTTGTGTACATTTGTTTAATTGAAAATTAAAATCATTAAAATGCTTTTGTGACAACGTCCTGACATTTGGGGTGTGTGCAAGTTATATATGTAGAAAATGTAAACAAAATCCCTGCATTTAAACAGCGGTTTTGTGCATTAATTATACTGACATCAGGCAAAGATTGTTCATTGCTATACCTTTTTAAGCATGCTGCCTATATTCCTAGCTCATTGATGCTCGTGGTTTGACTATATATCCAAAAACATGGTTTGATGTGAACTTTTTGCATATTAGTGCATTAGGGTACAGTTATGACTACGAAAGAGTGCAGGGAAAGGTACAACATGCGTACTCTGTAATGTCTAGTAGTTTCTCATTTGATTGGTTATGAGTCAATTTTTCATGTTAAATTTGCCACCTCAACCTTCATCGTCTTGGATCTCTGGTTATATAGTTATTTTGGTGATGCTTATTGTGTCATTATATCATCCTGAAATTGTACAACACGCATACTCTGTAATGTCTAGTAGTTTCTCATTTGATTGGTTATGAGTCAATTTTTCATGTTAAATTTGCCACCTCAACCTTCACCGTCTTGGATCTCTGGTTATGTTATTTTGGTGACGCTTATTGTGTCATTATATCATGCTGAAATTGGTTTAGGATTCAATGTGTAATTATTTAAATCAGCCATTTGAGTCATCACCCTCTTGGATGGCCTGTTTTACGGTCGTTACTCATTTTTGTGGCTCTTCCACATAGTTGCCCTCTGCAGATATGCTTATGTTCTCATAGTGTTCTTTGGTGCAGTAAAAGACCGTATTGCATCTCCAATGTGGTTTGCATCATATTCTCAACTTCTACAGTGATCATTCTTAGTTGATTAGTAGGCCTTTGCTTTATGAGGATAATAATTCCACTTTATCTTAATAATAAATAATCTCGAACCAAGGATGATAATAAACTTGGTGGAACTGAAGAATTGCTTATTAATTATTTCAAACTCTCTCTTTATGTCTTGAATTTCAAGTAGAAGGTACATTATTTCGGTTTTTTCTATCTGGACAATTTTGAATTGTATAAATATTATTTACTCGTTTGTTTGTCCATTTCATTTTAGTTATGATTCCTAGCTGGAATCGTATTTAGTTCTGCTATGGTAAATTCTTTTCCATCCACCTTGTCTTTTCTGTTATTTCTTTGGAATAGGCTTACGCGAAGATGAAAGCAAGCGTTTAATGCACCTCTACTTGCAACGACAACTTGATGATGTTCGGTGGAATCTTGCTAAACAAGATGAGGTTCTGTTCACTTTCATATCCATATACTTTATACAGTTAGATATTGTATATGGTCAAAAGACATTTTACTCTATTGTTATTTGCACTTGCCATATGCAAAAGGTAGTAGTTAGCATAATGTTGTTCCCCATATCAATTTATTTGACTATATGTAGTTATATGGTAATTGGTTAATTTGATTAAAACCTACATGATATGTGAATGTTAGGGTTATTGGAGGATATTTTGAACAGCAGATGGACATGCTGTAGTCCTAAACATTTTTAGCTTATGAGATCATATGCCCAAAATTTAATCTCCAGATCATATGTTGTCGTCATAAACTCTACAGTTATGTGGTAATATAACCATCGAGTTTAGTAAATGTCATTAGTCATAATTGCCTATGTGTCCAAAATCCCTAAACTGATAAAGTTTACAGTAAATTTACCGTTTTCTTAGTTGGCATATTTACTTGATGATGACATTTTCAACTAGTGTGCCAATAGTAATTTCTATTTTACTTTTTAGTTTGTCTTGGGTTGTCAATGCTCCAAACGTTTGCCTTTAGTTTTTATTTGTTTATAATAAAATTAATTATATTATTGCTAATTTATTTTTAACATTTAGGGTTCTAGGGCAGGAATAGATCTGGTTGTCAAAACTTTATTGCTTGCTTATTAAAGTTTCTTGGCTTCATAAATAAATAAGTGAAAACCACAGTTTAATTTAAGAAATATAACATTTACATATGGATTAAGCCTCTGGAAAATTTTCAGATGATAAAATTTGACAGATGTGATTTACATCTAATTTACCCATTTTCACTTCTAGATATATAAGTTTAATCAGCAAGCCCTGTTTTATCTCCAATTAAAGCTGCAGTTTCATACTTGGATTGCCTGGGCTCTTTGTCGGGCATGCGTAGTTAAGAGTTTATAGTTCAGCTTTCCTCTTTTACACCTCCATGTTTTTCTAATTTTATTTCAAAAGCAGTGATCAAAGTGTTTCATGCATCTGGTTTGTAACGTTAATTATACTGTGAATACTTTAATGGATTGTTCGTAAAGTGGTTGTAACTGGCTTAATATCATAGTTTCCTCTTGGACTTCTACCCTTTGACATGATTGTTAATATTTTGTTAGGTTGCTTGTGCTTCTGTGAAAAGCAATGAAGTACTGATCTTTGATATTGGCTATATCTCTTCCAAGCCAGTTGAGGTAAGTTTTTCTTTTGGTTTCCCTATCATATATGATAGTCTCTTTATTGGAGCTGATGATTACCAATCCCTTTGTGGATCAACTAATCGTACATTCATGCTTATCTGATAGTTGGCACTTAAATATAATAGTTGGGTTCTTTCCTATCAGCTTAAGCTTTTGGGGTAATTGGTCATCAAATTTTACATGATATCAAAGCTCTCGAGTTCGAACTTTGGCAGCTATTTCCCTGTTTTAATATATCTTTACCTTGTGTCTCCCTGCCTGGCGGCTGTGCATTGTTGTTCAAATTCTTCTTCAGTTTGCACCTTTCTTTTCTACTTTGGGTTCATGCATACCCATTTATCACTAGTCTGGCTTGCATGTGAGTGGTGTGTTGGAATTTAAATATAATAGTTGGGCCCTTTTCTATCAGCTTAAGCTTGGGATAATTGGTTCCCAACTTAACATTGATATGGTCCAAAATAGTTATAGTATGTAATTAATAAATAAAAATATTTGCTTTTACTGAAATCTATTAGGATAGTCGCCCTTTTTTATAAAGACCAGCTTGGGCATTGTTTAGGGGTAGATTGCATATTTTCTGTTATGAGGTGTTTATGAAGTTCTATATAGAGAAAAAAGATTGGCTCCAGGGACTTGTCGAGAAACTTGAAGTGTTTAGATGATAATTACTGAGGTTGGATTTGCTGAATGCCTTTTAAAATGATTATGAGGATCATGAAGAATTGAATATTTCACTTTGCAGTTGGTAATTGCTTTCAGTGCTGAATACCATAACCATGCTACGGCATTACTTTTACAGCGGCACCAAAATTTCATCTACCCTCTGCTATATAGCCAGTTCAAAATTTGGTGGCTTGGTAAAATTGGGCTCAAATTTGTGTGAAATTGCTTAAATATGAATAGATGTATTTCGTAAGGTAAAGAGAATTTTTGAGTCTTTGTTAACTTTCGGGTTAATGAAATTAAGAAAGCTATTGGTCCCAAAAGAAGTGGACTTTGAATGTTTAGTGTTGACAGGGTAGTGTAAACGTTGAGCAAGTATATAATCATTTAGTTATAAGCCATCTGGTTGGGAATAGTACATCTGAATCTGATAGACAGATCCATTATCTGGCATTTATTCATGGTAGGGAGAATGACAAAGGAAGTTGTCCTGGATCGGTTGATTTTTCCAGTTGGTTGTGTCTTAAGGGTACTTGAAGGCAATTATGAGTGACTGCATTTATGAGATTTGGAGTTTAAGCCTGATAAAGTAAAGTGGAGTTTATATTTCAGCTGTAGTTAATTTAGTTTCCTTGTTGAATCTGAACTAGTTGATATTAATAATCTTTTGCGTCCTTACTTCTCTCAGCTTTGCGCCCTCTTCTGCATTTTGTTTTCATTTTTGGCACTGCACACTTGCTTCAGTGACTATGTTTGGTTCCCTTCATGCGAATTTTTTTTTAACGTTTAAATGCATGTTATTTATCCAATATTATACGGATAATATTCAATGGCCCATGTTTGATGTTCCGCCCATCCCCAGTTTAGCTCCTAGTTGAGCCTATATTCCAATGTGTGACCGAGAGGGCTTCAAATAGGTTTTAATCTAGTCATAATTTCCATTTATGTGATAAACCCCTTAAATAAAATTATACAGTCATTAGTTTTATTCTTTTCTTCAAAACTTAACTCTCAAGGAATTCTTACAGTTTGCTTATATTGGGCAATACCTTCACTTTAATTTATCATGATCATTTTCTTCATTGTTAACCCAGGTGTTAAGAACAAGACGCACTCTCTCTGTTCTTGGTTCTGAAGTCTGTAAGGGTCTATGTAACATAGCATTCACAGCAACTGATGATTCAAGGTTGGTCAAAGGCTGAGAAAAATCCTTTACCCCCCGCCCCCCAAAATGACAAAAAAATAAATAAAAAATTATGAAAAAAAAACTATAGTAACTGTTCAGGCTTGTCTTGAATAAATCTGAACATGGTTTTTGAAGTACAGTTATATTATTTAGTTAAATTGACCGTTTCATATTTGAGAAACCACTTTTTACAGCGAAGTACAAAACACATAAAAGCATCTGACTTTGGGAAACAAATTTGAATGGCCTGATATTGATTGATAACCACATTTGAGAATATGTTTTATTTTATTTTCATTTTTGTTGTGGCCTAAGAAGCTTAGTAGTTTATTAGAGGTTTGTCTAGAACATTCTTTTTGTCTTTCCTCTGCATTTTTGTCTCCTTCATATTAAATTTATGCACAGAATTTCCTGCAAAATTTTCTTTTCAACATGGAAAGCTATTATTAGGTCATTCTAAATTATTTGAATAATCCTATTTGTTAGGTCATTCTAAATAATTTGCACAGCTTATGTTGTTCTTTTGAACACTAACCAAAAATCGAAAAAGGAATCATCTGTAACGTATATGGTATTCGAGGAGACATTGTTGTGATGAAGAGCTTGTTGGTCCTTTTTTCATACTTTGAACTAGCACTTAAATTTTAGGTACAGATACATGTTGCTAACAAATTTCAGAAAATTTTAGCCATCTATGCTGTGGAAGAGAGTCAAGAGGCTTTGTTGGTGAGAAAGAAGCTAGTACGCCTTTGTCTTTTTATAAACTTGTTTAGTCATCTGTGACATGTACCCTAATAAATCTTTAGAGTGCTCAGATCATTGCCTGGGATTGGGGGTCCTGACTTGCCAAGCCAAAAAAAAATTGATAGTTCAGCCACTTTGTGGCTTAAGTCTTTGTTTGAGCAGTTAGGCTTTGGAATTACTATCTTCAAGAAGGATTTGAACCAGTTTTTTGTGAATGCCAAGTTAACTAATATATTATTTCCTCAAGCAACTCTTATTTTTCTTGACTCAGCATGTGATTTTTCTGATGATTTGGGGATCTGTAAATGGGAAGTTTTAATTTAAATGCTGATAGTTTTTTTTTTTTGGAAAAATGGTTATACAACATATAAAGGCTGTCATCTTTTCAATATTGCTAATGTTGGTTAGTCACATTGTGTTGAATTGATTTAAATTGTAGTGCGAATTGTGTTCAGCTGCCAGTATTAACCTTTTCCTTCCTGATGGTTGATTGCTGTAGGTTAATTGCTTCTGATACGCATGGTGTAGTCAATATATGGGATAGAAGAAAGAGCCCTATTCCTTGCCTTGAGCTTATAACTGGTTCCCGTAGCACCATCAATACTATCCAACCACATGTGGAAAATCAGGTTAATAAATTGAAGATCTCTCATATTTATTATCAAATTTACTTATCTGAATCTTTAGGAAAGATGTTTTTGTGTATATTATCCTTCCTTTTTTCTTATAAGAGATGAACATGAGACTTATTCTATGTTATATGTTATTAAGCTACCCAGGCTTGCCTAACCGTTGTTACCTTCCTTAGTACGGTTGAGGTCCAAGGTTCGAATCCCCAATCCCCCTTGTCATCATATGTTAAGAAAAAAACAAATAAAAGTGGCAAGATTAGAGTTTAGTTTGCTTATGGTTTAGAAATCATTGGTTCCAACTTGAATTATAGGTGCACTATAATATTGAATTGAGGATTGGCTTTAATAGTCAAGCTTTCTGGTAGATCTGAACATTCAGATACACGCATCAAGATATTGTTGAAATTTCTGTTAATTAAGAATAATCTTTTCATGCATTTATTACTTGTCTGAATGTTAATTTAGTTAAATATGATCAGTAGGTTCACAAATGAATCTTCTATGGCATTTATCTTTGCATCTATAGATACATTAAGGTCCAACTATTCACAACCTGACACACCTTAGTACCCTAGACTCAAGCGTGTTGTTGGCATTCCCAAGGCTATTCTTGACATTTGACAAACAATTTTGGAGGCTGGATGGCATCCCCCCGACCCCACCCCACCCCACCCCACCACTCACACAAGCACACCCATCCACCTTGATGTATTGGTGTTCTTGCCAGTTGTAAAGAAGAAAAAGAGAAGGAAAAAAAGACTAGGAAAAGATAGAGAGAACCAAAAGTTTGAGGGGATAAGGAAAATAAAAAAAGAAAAAGTAAAATTGAAGGATATATAGCATGAAAAAGATATGAACAATAATGTTATAAATAAAACTTGCATTGATCATATAATTGATTAAATGAAAGAAAAGGAATTGTACAAATGTTTAGTATAATCAATGAAATAAAATCCAAAGTTATATGTAAAACTCTTTGAAATGCATAACTATTACATAACTAACATAATAATACAAATTTAAAACGAGGAACATAATCAATAATATTTTAATGCAAATTAATGGCATTAACATATGAAACAATGAAATCAATTTTAAAACCTATTTGTGCTTTTTATATTGTAATTATAATACTGTTATTTTCTAATTTAAACAAATGAGATGTTTTACATCGGTTGAAGTTTGAGTTTATCCCTCTAAGTTTAATGAATTTAATACTTCTAATTTTATTGGAAATTAATATATGGACAATTGACGATGGTGTTAACATTTTGCCTTTAATTTCGATGTTGTGGCATTTTGGTGATAACATGTCATGATAAGGTTGGTTAATTTTTTTCCAACGTGGCACATATCTATATGAAAAATCACATTTTATTTAACTACTTTATCATTAACATATTTTTTAAATTCTACATAACAGTTTTTAGTACTTTTTTTTAATAAAAATGAAGGTTTTTTTGTGCCAATGTCTGCCACTTGACCAAAAAAATTTAGGTTGGTGTTATGCAGTATAAACAAAATGATCACATGGCCTAAACTAATGGCCAAATTCTAACATGTTGTCAATTGATCTTACATGTACTCTTAATAGAAGTGTAAGTATTAAATTCATGAAAATTAGGGTTGAGAAATTAAAACCGCAAGATTTGAATAGTAGAAGTATCAAATTCAGACTTTGATTTTTTTTTTTTTTGGAAGAACAATGATTTTTGGTTTAAAATTTACAGCACGGGTGTTTGTAACAATTAATAAAAATGTTTACCCATTTTAATAGAAAAAAAAAGGAAATTGTTAGCCATAGTGACTCTAGGGCACACTTCTATGTTGGTTAGCATTCAATTTACGTGAATGTTACATTATATTTTTTGTAATTTTGCTTCTTTTAAGGTAGTAAGTATCAGTGGTGTAGAATAATTAGTAAAGTTTCTAAAATTGCTCTAAATAGAAGGATGTCTAGATGCATGCACATTCTTTGAAAGATGCCATTCAATTTATTGTTAGAAATGCTTTTTTTCTGAGCTTTTGAATAATCCTTTTCCTTGATAAATTCATTTACTGCAGACCATTTTTGGGGCTACTAAGGATGGCAATATTTATATGTGGGATCTTCGTGGAGGCAGAACATCTGCTGCTTTTCAATGTCATAATGAGGCAAGTCATTGAAGTTCTAACTTTTTTTCTTAGGATACACACCACTGGAACATGAATCTTTTGTAAGAAGGAACCCTGTATAGATGTTAAAATTAGTTAAAACTTTGGTCATTTACTCTTAAACACTGAATCCAGTCGTTCTGATAACTATTCATTTAGATAAACCTAGATTTAAAAATATATATTTTGCATGCCTTTGTACTTCGGGAAAATGCAAGTTTCTGTTTGACTGTTTGTACTTCTAAACTTTAAAAAGCTTCCAAATCAATGTTCCTGCTTTTGTAAGCTGTCAGATCTTTTACTTTTATATTGTGCAGCTCAATGTATAATTCTTCCATAGAAGTCAAAACTAAGCCCTTCTATTATGACGGAAAGAATACTGAATTCAGAATATTGAACAAATTTGGAACTTAATTGTAATCAAGATGCATAATAAATATCGTTTAGTCAGTTTTTACTTTTGAGTTATGTAATATCCCCAAGATTTTATATATGGAGGACCTGTTTGTACTTAACCTCCTGATGATGAAATATTTGTTTGTACCCTCTTGACATGTTGCATATTGGCAAAAGTCTGCCAGACTATTGCTGGCATTAACATCCATGCTTAAGAAAAACCATTCAAGGGTGCAGCAGCCATCATAAGCCACCTTCTTATCGCTCTCAGGATCCAGTCACTGATAAGTTATTTTATGCATATTGTTAATATAGCTCTGGAATTGATGCTTGTGGTAACATTAATGATGTTTTCACTCATTCAGGCAGGTCATCCGCCTTTAGTATCTTTGAAGTTAGCATCAATGCTGGCAAAGATTGGATCTTTAAAGGTATGCTGTGATAAATTTTGGCCATGTTGTTTCCCTCAGGAAACAAATTTGCTTCTGTTAGATTTTCATTTTCAAAGGGCCTTAGATAAACTCATTGCTTGTGAAGGACCATATTTATGAATGTACAATATTCTGATGTGTACCTGTTCACGAAAGTGCATTTAATATCTTTAAAGAATTGTGATTGTCCTTAATTGATCAGGAACTACCAGAAATATTGCTAGATATATAATGTGAAATAAGTTCTTCATGAATAATTTTAGATTGAAGGGTTCATAGGATACATGGGAGCAAACTGTCATCTTAAAGTAAAACCAGAATCACCCTAATTCCTTTTGAATAATTTATTCTAATGACTTGTTCCCTTCATTTTTCAGGCACAATCAGATATTGTTCCAAAGGAAATACACTCCATTGATCTTGATCCTTCTTGTCCATATCAATTGGCATTCCATCTAGATGATGGTTGGTACGTTGTCAAATGAACACAATTATTTTTTCTTTATTAATAATTTAGTCTTGATTGTTGATTATGTTCACACTATTCTATCACATTTTGTTGTTGTGATCTATCGGTGCTTAATAAGCAAAGAAAATAAATTTTTAGGGTTACATGTGGTACCTGAACTATAGTGAAATAGTCGATTTGATCCCTAAAGAAAAAATATTCGCAATCAAGTACTTCAACTTTCATTCCATTAAACAATTGCACATCTCGCATCTTCTGTAGTCAAACGAAATTGATCTGCTCGGGCCAACCTCCGCTTCCTTCTATCTCTTCCTTTCCCCTCATTCCCTCTTTTTCCTTTCTCTCCCCCATTTTCTCTCCCTAAAATATTTTTGATTTCTTTATTTTTCTATTTTCAAAAATAAAAAATTTTTAGAAAAAATAAAAATTACATGGCGTTCTTATACACATGGAAGATGATTTGGCATTTATAGGATACTCGGCGTGTACTCATTGGCTGCTTAAGAATATCATTTTTTGGTGAACAAAGTTTGCAATTGCAAGGTATGCAATTTGCTTAACAGAATGGAAGTTGGAGTACATAATTGCAATTTTTTTCCCTCAGGTATGAAATTGAAAAATTTCAACTATACTTTGGGTACCAAATGTGCAGTTATCACATTTATAGATGTAATAATTCTTTCATCAGTTTCTACATATTCGGAAAAATCAACAGAAAACATACCCTACCTATTCATTGGTGTTGATCTTGATTCTGCTGATTGTGGACACAATTAGCCAAAGATTATACTCTCAAGGAAAAAACATTTCCTAGGAGTGACTACCGTTTTAGGTTTTGAATCCCAAGAAAGCATCAGGAGTTTCTTCAGCTCGCTCTGCAAGAGTTGCTGTAGGAACTAAATATGCTGAGAATTCATTTGTGTTAACATTTAATTAGAAGGTTATAACTAAATATTATTGGCCTCTGGACACAACATACTCTGTATGTATCTCATAATTATAATTTTCGTTTGCCTCTACGATAATTTCCATTGGAGACCAAGAAGATTTGACGCCCCAAATGATGTTTTCTTTTCAATTCCTCATTTCATGCAGGTCAGGTGTTTTGGATATTTATAATTTAAGAGTTACACATGTTCATTGTCCTCCTCCACCTTGGTTGTAAGTAAAGTTGAATAAATATGCAATGTTATCATATTTTTGTAGTAACATATTGGGAACTTGAGTATGATATCTGGACAGTTAGTTCTTTTCTTTATTTTGTTTTTTAATTTGAATTTGCTAGGAATGGGGCTAGCATATCAACTGATCTACTATACTTGAGAAAACCATCATGGCTACCAACATCGTCTGTAAGACATTTTTTTTATGATTTTATCACTGGTTTTTCCCTGTTCAATTTCCTTTTCTGCAATATTATAAAAAGTGGTCCAGTTCGCCATTACCACTATGTGTAATTGTTCACAAAATTCAGGATAATCAAGTTCCTTGAAGGGGAAATAAATACTGGTCACATTAAAGGAAACCTAACTTTTGCGCATTGTGCAGCCATCTACTAAATCATGTTCATAAAATGCTTCAATTTCATTTTGACTATATATGATGCCACACTTTCATACTTTTGACAACTTAATTCTATGATTGTTGCCTAGCATACAGTTTTAAGCAAAACACTACTGTTATGATCAACAATATAATTTAATACTTAGCAGCCTATGCATCACATTGCCTTTTCTGGTTTTTATTTTTATTGCCCTCTCTTGTAGCCCAATACGCATTAAAAGAAAAAAATTATCTGACGCTATTATTTGGCTGGTGCAGATTTATGTGGTTGGTTCATCATACAACAGCGGCATTCATATTTTAGATTTCTATCCAGATACAAGCTCTCCCAGCCACGTGGAATACAAGTAAGGGACTCCTTAAACTTTCGTACAATAGCCATCAGTTTTGCTGGAGGTTGAATTGGTTATTTTGGGTGGACACATGGTTTACATTTGCTTGCTTGATGAAAGCGTGTTAAATCTTTGTATTGTTGGTCTGTAAGAGTGAATCAAAACATTGCTGTTCTGTCCATGTAGTCATAAATGTTTGCTTATAACAGAGTCTTATTTTTTCTCTTGTTAGGCAACATACTATTAATTTTCTCACCATGGTCGAGAGGCAGGGTGAGTGGTTGCAGTAGGCCTCTTTTAGATTCTATATTAGATATCTAATATTCACCGCAGTTACTTTCATGTAGAAGACAGCACTCATGGGAGGGTTCACTTTCATGCATGCTTTTATGTATGTACTAACATGGACACACAGTCCCACAGGCATGCAAATATATATATATATATGTGTGTGTGTGTGTGTGTGCGCGCGCGCGCGCACGCGAAGTCATAAGAAATAATCTGACTGTTGTACATGTTGCTTTCAAGAGTTGATTTTCTTTTTCCAAAATTTTGTTTGTTTATCTTTTTTTGTTCTAGGGAGGATCTAGAGAGTTTGTCTGAGATGAACCACCAACGAAAGAAAAATAGTTTTGTTCCATTGTCTGAAAGTGTTACCGCATGTGCCAGTCATCCCCTTAATGGTACCATCATAGCTGGGACAAAGGTTAGTGTTTTGTTCTGATTTCCTTATTGTATTTACAAGATGATAGATATATCCTTCTTTTAATTCTCACACTAGCTGCTTTCCCTTCTATAAGTTACTGAAAATAGAGCGTGTGTACATAAGCTCAATGGACTAAAAATAGATATTTCCACAAGAACATGGACAAGGGCATCCATTAGTAACCACAACAAACAAAGCGAAAAGCTTTAGGTATTATAACCTTAAAAGAGAATGGGACTTATGCCGAAGTCCTGAATTGGAGCATAAGCTAGTAATAGTATGGACTCTTGTTTTGTTATTGATCCTGATTTTTGTCAGACTAAAGTAACATTGCATCTTCTTTCTTATAAGTAAACTAAGCAAGAAGCACTATTCTTTCCACCATGAGTATAGATTTATACAAATCAAAAACATTATGATAATTTAATTTAATTTAAAATCGTGTTGTGGAATAAAACATTTACTAGTTGAAAGTAGGCTCTCTGTCTGTCTGTCAGTACCAAGGCCGTAATGGTTCAGATGCTGCATGTATAAAAAAAACAAACCTTATGATTGTATGAAACTAAAAAGTCTGCTAGACTGGAACCATCAGTTGTTTGAGTTGGTTTCTGAAGTGAAGCCTTTTATTCCATTCTTGGTACGCAATATAATCGGCGTCATTTTTTGGGGCAAAAGAAAAGACATTCAAAATTAATGAAATGATTTGTTAGGAACATAGTTTATGCCAATTTTGTCGCATGGTGTATCGAAATCATTGCCTTTATATTTAAGTTCTCGTTGAATGTTATCAGTCAACATTCGAGATTTTACCATTGCATGCAAACTTAGTTTGGTTGAATGATTGGTTTCAGCATTCATCTTTGCTTGTCATTTCTCAACCATGCCACTCATTGTGAGTCAGAGATTTGTGTAAGCAATAGAGAAATCCCTCCAAAGCTAGGGAAAAGGTCAGTTTTCCTACTTTTTAGTTACAGAATTTCAGCATGCCAAAGCTGTCAGAAGGCTGAAAAACAATGAAGCTGGTAACTTAAAACTGTTAAATGGATAGGTAAAAATTTGGGAGTGCTTCATACTCATCATCAGCCTGTTTGATTGAAGTGCATACCATTTTCATAGATAGAAGTCTTGAGCTCAGAATGTGAAGGAATGTGTGTAGTATCTCTTTATTAACATGTTTTATGTGTAAATACTCTTTATCAATCTTTTGCTGGTATTTGATTGGTATGATTGTATTGAAACTAAATGAACATTTATGCTTTGTCAAGTTAAATTTAGCTGGTCCTTTAAAAACATAGGCCTAAAAATTATTGGCTCTCCTCTTGGCCCTGATGGTTAAGTGTGACTGACCTCAACAAGGGTCGAGAGCCAGTAAAAAAAAAAAAAAACAATTAAAAAATTATTTTATATATTAATATTTCTAATATTGTTAAATATATTTTAAGTTTTTATTATTTAAATAATATTCAAGCCAAATGCACTCAAAAATTTCTGTCGCCTGAGTGGAGCCAAACCTACAAGCCAGACATGGGTGGTCTAGCTATTAACACAAATAAGTTGGTATTCGGTGGTGCAGCTCCTGGTCAACATATCCTTGAGTTATTTCAATGTCTTTAAACCCCAAAAATTCATTCAATAATTTTTTATCTTCAAATTATCATTCTAGAATTGATTTTTATCTTCAAATTATCATTGTTTTTGGAATGACCAATTCTAAATGTATTTTCAAATTAAATTTACTTGAAATTTTTGTATGCTTCTCTTACTTCAGCATTATCATAAAAATTGTTTATTTGAATCTAAATGTATGCCCAATTATTATTTAAAAAAATGTTTTTTTTTTAAATTAATAAATTTGTGATACAATTGGTTTTGACAAAGACTTTTCTATGAGCTTAGTTTAAAAATGCAAGTCCAACATTCAAAAATATCATTTTGCTTGAAGTTAATATGATTTTGATGTATTGGAACTGAGTTCTATGCACTTTAGTTGATTAGAACTTTAGTTCATGAAAGGAAAAATACATTGAGCTTTAACAATAACTTTATGCTATTAAATAAAATCTGGTCCTTTTAGTCGTTTGTAAATAAAAAAACAATACTCTCAACGATTTATTCTTGAACTTGAAAATTACTTTGAAATCTCAACATTTGTTTCAATATTTTTGTTAAGTCTTTTCTCAAAAAAAAAAAAAAAAAGAAGTTTTCAAGAGAAGAATATTGATTAAAATTACCAAAAGTCAACAATTTTTAATTAAAAATATGTCAAATTTTGAGTTTTGGAAGTTGGTATCAATCCTGCTCCAGAAAGGATCCATCGTTGTCTAAACAGAATGCTTACTAGAGGAGCCAAAATGCTTAAAGGGGATCAACTTTCTATCTTGAGCCTTTGAAACAAGTAGAAATGAATTTTGACTAGGAGGGATCCATTCCCCTTTGTGCAAAGAGCCTTCCAATCACTAATTTCACATTGTTTTCAACACTCTTTTACTTCCAAACTCTCATCACATTTCAACTATAGATTATCTTCTCCAACACCATTAAAGATAAAACAAGAAGCATTGGAAAATCATGTCTTCATTTTCTCAATAAGCCAAAGAGCATTCAAATTTTTCCCAACTTCAATTCCATCTCTCTATATAAATCTTGTATCCAAAATTTTATTTCATATTCATTGATCTCTTTTATGCCTAATTGCCAAACATCAAACCTTTATGAGGTTAGTCTAGTTTGGGAGACAAAAAAAAAACCTTTATTCACATTGTTGAGATTTTGAGATGAAGAGGTGAGGTACCCTCTTGAATTTATTTTTTTTTGGTGACTTTTTAATAGAAATTCACTAAACCCATAACAGATAAGAACTGTAAATTTTGTACTTTAGCTTAAAAAATGTAATTTGTAAGGAATTTTTGAGTATCGGATTGAGAACTTCCAAGGAAAATAACTTAAAAAGTACCCTATGAAGAAAGACCAAATCTCCACAATTCTTATGCTCACATTCTTTCGCGACACTCTTTATTTACTTATCTTTATCTCGAATCATTTAGTTCTCCAAATTTTTTTTCAATATTTGATTTCAAATTTCTTTATTTTTAAGAGACCAATACTATCTTTGACAAAATATACGACAAAATGAGAAAGCAAGCCAGGGGGGGGAGAGAGAGAGAGAGAGAGAGAGAGAAGAGCATGTTTAACATCACAGTGACTTAATCAGTTGTAGAGATGAGCAAAAATACACTCAAAATTCTCTATAAATATAAGAATACACTATTATTTATATATTATTTTGTAAATTTTAGCAACTAAGGTTTTGATATGATGTATATCGTATTAATATAAGAGGTCCACTTCTATTTCAAAACAATTACAACATAGAAACAAATACTATTATTTATATATATATATATATATATATATATATATATATATATATATTAAGAAGACAGCCTTGAACTTCCAGAATCACTGCTCCACCAAAAGCTCACTGAAAAACTTGTTGTTAAAGACCGCACATAATGCCACCATTTTGGTGGGATATAAAGCATTTCACCTTCCTCTAAAACGCAGTCTACGAATTCTAAGTCACGCACCTTTGGAAACTCTACGTCATCTATGTTGTCCAGATCAACCTTCAATCCAAACATCTTGAAGGTCAGTTCTCAGGCTCAAAAAAGCAAGCTTTTCATATCAAGGGATGAACGAGAAAGAAAGAGAGCAATTTAGCACACCAAACCAATGAAAAAAAAATGCTATTCAATAGAGGAAGTGTTTCTTTAAAATTAATACAAGACAAAGCTTCGTCTAACCTAATCAAAGTAGAAATTAACAGAGCAAAATACCTATGCCGCAAATACAAGGAAGAAATCTAAAACAGTATGACCCTGTTGAAAACGGATATAAGTTAACCAACAGAGTATTAGATAACCCAATAGACCGGCAAGGTACTTCCATATCCGAGTGAGAGAGTGCTTTTTGTGCATCTCTTAAGAGTCTAAATGGATGAATCACTAGGATATATCAAGCAACTCTTACACAAAGTTCATTATATCCAGAACAGGGGACCAAGTAAGCGGTACCTGGCTGGAATTTTTGAGCATGGTTTCCCTGTATGGATAAAGCTCCTCTGAATGTGAAGCAGAGTAGAGTCTCACATACTTTTTACCGACAACCTAAAAATAGTAGCACAATATCAATAGAGAAAAAATTAAATTCATACAGAGATAGGTCTAAAGTGCACCCACTACCCACCAACCAATGTGCATAGAAAATGCAGCATAAAGGAAATGAAAAATGCCAGAAAACTGTTTCAAAATTTAAAAGAAGAAGAAGAATTACCGGTGCTCTTGAACAACACAGCTCAAGAAATGCTACATGCTACCCTATCACACACTATGACCCTCTTCCTAATGGAGATAATTGACTGAAGGCCTCTTAGTATTGTATGCACAGTGAGAGATGACCCTAGAGATGATTTGTTGCTTACTATAAAGCATGTTAAAAGTTGAAATTTATTTGTTTTATATTTACTTCAAAATAAAAGTAAATAAGGAAACAGGTTAAAACATTTCTAATTTCCTGCCAACCAATTCCAACAAAATGGCACTGGTTTTCCGTTTAAGGACCCCAAATCAAACCACAGCATCTTTTAGATTAGCAGTCTGGACTCTGGACATCCAATTTTACACTCAAATCTGACACAGAAATAAGATACATGATGACCCAAACATATCAAAAATCGATAATGGAAATATACAACAACGTTGGTTAAGATGATTTCCCGGATTATGGAAGAAAGCATCCCTGTAATACAATTCATTTTAAGGAGCCCTTCAGTGCTGCAGGAAAGAGAAGAGAAGCTACTACTTCTATTATGATATAAGCTCCAAAACAGAAAACAAACTCAAAATCTCAAATTTGTAGCTTCGGAGTTCTCCCAAGGTATTTGTCTTAAGCCTGTGAGATATTAAAGCAGTTTCATGGGAACACAATTCACCTTACCATTTGTTACGAATAGTCAATGCATGCATGCCAAACCAGTACCTGAGCTAGTATATTATGGTGTGGATCATGGTGCAAAGGTGTCACTGTCCCAGCTGGACCGAACCATGCATTGAGAGATCTCAGCTCCCCACCACCAGCATAACAATAGTCAGGAATAGAGATGTCCTTCCGCAACTCATTTATCTACCATTATGATGTAATAGCGATAAAGTGGTTTCAATACACAAAAGTGAAATTAAATCTTCCAAAGAATAAATACAAGAAACAGGATAATACTACCTGATCAAACAATGGGTGTTGTGCAAGATATGTAGGGACCTTACTTGTGCAGCCATTAGATTGAACCCTCTCAAGAAACTCGGAAAATGTAATAAGCTGTTGCTTCCACTCTGAACATAAGTAGTTTTTTCCAACCTGAAAAGCATTTCAACTTTACCAATTTTCAGTTAAAAACTATTAAGTAATTTTCTTCACATCAATTACTATTGCCAAAAATAAATAAAGAAAAAGGAAATGGAACTAAATAACTTTCAATAATACAACCTTCATCAGTAATAAGAATTCTTAGCGACAACAACCAGGTAGTAAGGATAAAAATAATTTTACAATTTTAAAGACTTTAGTTAACCCTTTTTTTGCGTTAATTGGATATGCAGGAGTTGGGGCTGGACCCCAGCCCACAGGAGTTACACTCCTAAAGTGGGTGGATGAACCATGGAGGCCAATACCCTAGTTCCTTCAGTTAACCTTTTTTAATCTTCGGGCAGCTTAACCAATCATTTTCCGCAGCAACAATATTACAAAAAGGATTCTAATACAGCAATTCTTTTTGTTTCTACACTTCTTAATGCTTTGCAGAACGAATGACAAAACTTGTTTGGTGCACCATAGATCGTCCTTTCTTTGAAGGATTTATCCGTACAAAAAAAAGAAAAAGATCTGAAGCTTGTTGCCCACTCTTGTTCAGAGGTTTACGATTACTAAGAATCCTATTACCTAGCAAAGGATTCCATTTCACATATCCTTTTCCCAAAAAATTGCCTAAGAACTACACATGATCACATAATCATTAATCAAGCAAAACTAAGTAACAAAAAGCATGCTAACTCACAGATTAAGAAGGGTTAGTTTAGGAAAAGCTTGAATATTTGCAAATACTGCATGTGAGGCCACTAATTGTCTGGTTGTAACAAGGTAAGCACATTCTAGCTGTAGTTGGAATACTACTCTGGCCATGGGAAAAATAATTCAGAATCAAGGTGTAGAATTATATTTGGATTCAAAGTTGGCAACAATGGCTCCACTCACTAAGAATTAATAATCAGTTTGGACACTCGAATAACCATCATTTAGTAACTGTACAGTCAGTAAAACCCTCAGCTATGTGACTCTTGGCAGGTGCCTAAAGATGGAGTAAATTCATTACAAGGTCCAAAAAAGAAACAAAGTCACAATGATCTTGAACCTAGCCAGGTCATTGAGCATATGGAGACTTGATTTGCCTTGGGAACCAAACTAAAACTATCAGGATCTATGTAAGAATACAAAAGATGAGCTGCAAACCACATTAGATTATCAAGATCCACATAAGAATGCACTTTAGCTTAAATGCTGGAAGCAACTGGTTAAGATTGGTAACAGAGTAAATATTCTTGGTTAAGTGACTCAATATCGTCTAGTGCATGTAGCATGCTTAGGAACAACCCAAAGCTGGAGAAACACCCAAACTTCAAATTATGTAGAAAAAAAAAAAAAAAAAACAAATAAATGACTACTTTAAACCAAAAAAAAAGTCTATATGCAGCTAGGATAAAAGGTATTCGAAGAAAATGAAATAGCTTTGATCTGTACTGAAGTTTCGTAAAAATAACAGGAAGATTAATCACCTCAACTGGAACAGTACGGTCACCAGCAACCCTTATTAAGTAATCCATATCATTCCACCTTGTCCTGGCTGGCCAGTGAGCCATACAATCAGTAACGATTACTGGAGAACCTGAAAGGAAATATTCACATAGAAATGCCTCCAAAGATAGGGAGGACCTCTTCCCCACAATCTTGGAAGACAATGACCTTACTGGTAAAATTTGTAGCACCTAAATCGACAGGAAACAGAATCAGTGGTTAAATTCAAATATCATACTGCCATACCAATTTCTCTTTACCAGAAATATACCACCCAGCCTATTCATAAAAATAATAAATTACAGCAGAAAGGAGCTAGCCAACTGATAAAATGATATATATATATATATATATATATATATATATATATGAGTGAAGAACTAAAGAAATGACAGATGGGTGAGTTACCCTATTTTAATTTAGGTAATCAGTTTAAAGAACAAATACTAGATATAGAAAGTATACACAACTACAACTTCCAAAAGTAGAATACCCTTTTGGAATTGTCAAGTGTGAGTGTCTCTTACAAAGATATTCTTCCTCCTTTTGGATCTAAAAGAAACAAGCAAAAATGATGATCAAATCAAAAAGGAAAACAAAGAGAAATAAAATGTGAAAACTTGAAAAGCCCAAGGATCCAATATTCTTACGTAGTATAAGTATAATCAACCAATTGGACTTTAAACTCACATAAATAAGCATACAAAACTCAAAAGGATTCCCTATTTGTGAATTTTCTTTTTCTTCCAATAATCTAATGAAGCAAAATTTGTTCTACAACATCCACGAGGGAATCAAATAGCACACACTATAATCAATTCACGGAAAAGAAAAACTACAGCTTTGTTTGGTTGTAGAGTTTTCTATTGACATATTATTTGTTCTGAAGTTGATGAAAAGCAAAAAGCAAACAGTAGAATTCATAATCTTATTCAATAATAATAATAATAAAATGTAACCTATATTCACGTATAACTCCATCTTGTAAAGGAAAATCTTACATTTTGTCATTACTAAATACAAAAAGATTGATTCTTTCATTTCCAGTTATTAAAAATATTATGTCACGTATCCGAATATAATCTTTGGCTTCAATATCAAAAGAAACCATCACAGGAAAACTACAATGAACAGAAAAAAACCAATTAACAGAATAGTTATGCTTTCATGAACATAAGTACTAATTATGATTAGTCCAGACGCTACTCTAACAAATGGTTTTTCGTTTCAAAGAAGAAGAATATATTGAATACAAAATTCTTTCCATAAATATTGCCTGCCTTTAACAATTTCCACTTTCGTAAGAAGAAGCAAAGGAAATTAAATACATATATATATATATGTGTAGAAAATGAACCTTACCTCAGATTTATCAAACTCCTGCGCAGAAACCAGCCATCGCGACCCTGCCTTTTGGCGACCATCTTTATCAGCATAAGCTGCTCCGTTATGAAACTGTCTGGACTTGGCGGCCGAAACGACTTCGATTGCCGAGTCCAAATCTTTCCTAAGCAAAGGGCCGCCCATTATGATGCCCATGTCCAAAGACCTGAGAGCGTCTCTGAATTCACCATTGGAGAAATGGAACTTGGCCACATGGAGACACGCCATGGAGTAAGCGTCACGCCAGACGGGGAGAACAGAGTGCCAAGGGCCAGAGTGAAGTTGCTCCCAGGCCATCTCACGCGCAGCCTCGGCAGCGCGTTGGTCGCCGGCAGCGGCTAAAGTGGCCATGCGGGTATAAGCGTAGCCTCCATGGGAGATGATGGATTGGAGGAGGGCAGGGGACTCGGAGTCTAGGGCTGGGGTTGAAATTGTGGCGGCGGCGGCGGAGGAGGAGGAGGACATTGGTGGCAGTTGTTGCAATTGGGGGGGGGGTATTTTTGGGAAGATATTTTGGTGATCGTGGGTGTGGAAATGCACTTTTTAATGATTAGTTATGACTTAGGTAGGAAGATATTTGAAGAGATATTTATA
>JBBYHM010000027.1:8346099-8358712 GCA_038381775.1 Adansonia rubrostipa
TTTCATTTTTCAAAATTATATATCAAAGCATGTGATTGGATCCTGTTGTGCTGTCTGATGAATGCCGTAAATATTAGGGGTAATGCTAGATTCAGTTGAAGCCTTCTGTTCTGAACCAAATTGGATGAAATTTACATTTCAGTAATAAGCAATGCCTTAAGGTTCCTGTACAATCATGCCACCGATATCTTAATTGTCAAATATGTGGGACAAAGCAGCTGAAGAAGAACTTCAAGCGGCACCTTCGATCACATCTATCAGCTGGTGCATCGATCAGAAAATCAAGTGTGATTTTTGAGGGTTGTCTCCATATATTTTCAATAAATAAATGTATAGTAGGGTATAGCATACATAGCATAGGATTAGGCTATGCTGCTCTTGCCTTGCTACGTGCTGTTTTTTCTTTAGGTAGTAAAATAAACTTTGTAAGTGGAGAGGCCGAGGGTGTGGTAATATATTCTTGCCAATGGTGGTTTAATACAATGAGCCTAGTTAAATTGTAAAATGTCTTCACTCTTCTCCGGTCTTCAAAACTTCAAAATTGCGTTATCTTTTTTTCTCAATGGATTTTTCTGTTCATAATTATTTTGTCAACGATTATGAATTTCAGTGATTTCATTCTTAAAATCTCTCAAATTAGAAAAATTTTAACTCAAATTATCTATTAAAACAAAATATTTTTATAATCGTTTAAGGATTTGAAGAATTTTCCTTGGCTATATACACCCCCAATGTGTATCATTTTCCATCACAAGACCTAGCAATCGTTTAATCTTTTTCCTAAATTACATGTCCCTCTACAATTTTCTGAGGCCTTTAATTCTGTGAATTTTTCAGCAGCTAGGGAGAGGCAGAGGGAGAGGGAGAGGCAGAGGCAGAGCCGCTTTATGCCATGGCAAAAGCAAAGCCCTCCGTTTGCCCTTCTGCTAACGGTTTCCATCTTTTCCTTTTGAAAGATGATAACAATTTTTATTAATAACAGTACAAAATTCATAGTTTTACTTTACGTTGATGATTAATGTTCATTTCTTTTCCTATTAATTTATTTTTGCTAGAACTAAGATAAGCATCCTAGCTTATTTATTTAACAGCATTTATATTGAATATACTACCTTGCTTCCAGGTTGTAACTCATTTTATTTTTTATTTTTACTAAATTATATATATATATATATATATATTCCAACAATGAAATGATGCAAAATAGTAGGAATCTTCAGTACAAGTAATTAAATTGTAACATATAATCACATTCAAGTCTGTCTCACCTAGAATATTCACATTGGAATCTGCATCCAGCAAATTAGAAAATTTTCATTTCAAGGATAAGTTTTGAGAAGAAAAGCTTACAACCATAAGGTGAAAAACCGCCATCTTCAGTTTTGTTTTTTTCGGAACCGTATCTGCATAGCAGGCCAGGCGGGCAGGCAGGCAGGCAGATACTAAAGACCAATCCGATCACTTGTTAATTGAAAAGGGGACTAGGCAATGATCCATTGGTGATATGAACAGAAAAAACTGGTGTGAGAGTGCAATTTACATAAAACATCATCAGAGAGTTACCACTACGTGTCTCTACCCCTGTTAAGAAACCAATGTAAAAGGAATGCTTCGCCCTGATCCCCATTTGCCGACCTTCTCTCCAAGCAGCAAGCAGTTAGCTGCCTCAATAGTCTCTCAAGATAAGATTGTAAGCAGCCTTGCATATCTTTCATATTGGGATTTGTTGACAATATCATAGCATTAACTGTGTCGGCCACAATATCACGTTGCGACTCTTCAAGAAGATAGCCAACAGAGGACTCCTGTGGACGTTCATATGCCAGCAGAGTAGCACAGTCCTAATGGAAAAACCAACTAAAATATTAGCTCTGGGTGCAACCAATGTACACAAGAATCTGGTTCGAATTTTTCTCAGCTGAAAGATAAATGCATTAGACCAACACAAGGACAGAATTAAAGCAGGCCAGAAAACTGTAAAACAAGGAAAGCAAGTTACTCTACTACATTCCCCTTTCCTCACACAAACAGAAATAGATGCATGGAAGTAGACAAGCGCACGAAACCAGTTGCCTGTCACTATTGTCCAAAAATACATGCAACAAGAAAAGATAGAATTGTTGAACATATTGACTTTCTTAAAATATGCACGAAAACAGAAAACAAAATTGTATCAGCTTGAATTTGCGGTGTACAGTCAATTAAAACATGTCAAACCTCATTAATATATTATAAAGCTAAACATAAAAGGGAAATTTAAATACTAGGCACATCGCTAACGTAACGTTTGTCATCTCAGACATTCTAAAAGCAACACTCAATGCACCCAAGAGAAAGTGTAAGAGAAGAATTTTCTTACTACCTCCACAAAATCATCAAATCCAGCCAACCCAAAAAATTTTGCCAATTCAATCCTTCCATACTTAACAGCCTCTTCCAGTGCTCCAACCTACAAACAGGAAGTACATATATCCAATAGACAAACAAAAAGGCATCAACCATCTGATACTGACACAATCAAAGGATACACTACATAATTCAGGAATCCAAGTTCAAAGCTAATACACATGCAGATATATATACATATACATATATTTTCACTCGTAATTTTCTTTCAGTTTTAGTTGGTATCTAGCCATGCAAATATTTACCACCTATGCTAGCATTGTTTTGTAATATGCATACAACTTCTCCAGGCTTCATTGTGAAACCAGATCAAGGAGGCAATGCAATGTTTTTATACAAGCATGTATAAACTGTCAAATTTTTAATATAGGCATTTATCTAAAAATAATTGACAATCGCAGAGGCCCCTTTTATATCGTAGATACTCCAAGCATATCAGTGTGAGGATTTACTTTTATCACCAATTAAAATTAACCTATCGTGCAGCATACAGTTCACAATAAAGCATAAGAAACTTATTTGTGAGGTCAACAACAAAACCACGAGGTCTATGCTCATACAACGTCAAATTTTATTATAGTCATCCTACCTAACTTACCAATTAGTTTTATATTTTAAGTTCACCACAAAATCTGGATTTAAGATTGTTTCTCTTGCACATATGTTATTTGGTGCTATTAGTTTGTTACTCTGCAACTGTTTTCCACATGGACCATTTGTTTTAATGTTTTGAATGGGGGGGGGGGGGGGGTAAGTAGTGTCATACCAAATCCTTTAAGTTTAGAATTTCATGAAGCTTTCTACTTAGAATATATCTTCTAATAGATCTACAACTAGAATTTAGGCTAGAAGTCACAAGATTTGAAATAGATAGCATCCGGTAAGCTATTTTTCATCATACGTTAAAACATGATGAATCAGCATTTCTTATTAATGTCTTTTCATAGAAATAAAAAAATACTTATCACTACACAAGCTATATAGAGGAAAAGATATGTACCCGAACCAATTCAATAAATTTTTGGCAGTGCAGCAGAAAGCATGTAGCTGATTTGTCATCCTGCATGAAACACGTAAATGGACATAACAGAAAGATTATGCATTAATCCAAAACAGTCTATATCAATTTTATGGAATAACGAACAAGCAGACTGCCTCAAAAAAAAAAAAAAAAATACATTCCTTAATGGTTTCTTCACCATTCAAAATTTACGTGTGAGAAGAAAAATCACAGAAGTTTGTAACTAATGTATATAAGAAAACGTTCACAAAAGAAGGAAAATCATAAATGTCGTGACTAATATCCAAGGCAACCTTAATGTTTGAGGAGAGTAATTAGAGCTTTAATGTAACTAGTACCATTGAAAGTAGAATAATATGCAATTCTTTCCTCTCTTTTTTTTTTTGCCCCCTCCAGGGACGGAATGGCAAGAACATTAAAAGATTCTGTTGTATCACTGGCTATAAACTGACCCAGTTTAAAAATCCCTATTCGAGGCAGTCCTCAAAAGCAACTAAACCTGTTCCAATTCCATCCCAACAAGGACAGAAGAAGTGTTTGCTTTCTCTTTTCCCCCAAAGAAACTATTCATTCAAATCAGTAGTTATATATGTATCAGCCAATATCCATATACAAGTACCACAACAGGAGGACAGACGGGGAGAGAGAAGGAAAAGAATTATAAAAGTAAACGCAAGAATGCAAGTTAAATTTAATATTAACAAATGCAGGGCACTCCTTAAGTTCCCAATGGCCATATCTACAAGCTATTATTTTTAAGTCCCTTGAGAACTTCAGTGACTTTTTAAAAATGTACCATGGCAATTTTGTCTTTTTAGACAGATTTGAAAAATATTAAAAAAAGATAAAATAAAGAATTCTGGAAAGTACTCTTTTTTCCTTTCGCACGGCAGAATGAAGATTGAGTAGAAATGGAAGAAGGTAGGTAAGCAAGTTAGAAAGAAAAGAAAGAAATGATTGAAGCTGGTAGAAACAAATCTGTAAACTAACCCATTCTTCCTCTTGCACGTTTTGCCATTCTGTTCTTTCAACTTTCATTTTTCGTTTTCTATTTTTTCTTTATTATTTTCTTACCTCTATTTTTTTGGACAGAATGAAGGATTTGATTGCCAAATTTGATTTTAACCATAATGAGTTCTCAAGCTATTGGATTTGAGGAGTTAAAAAAACCAATATCAAACAGATCCCTATTTCAGTCAGGTGGTGAAAGATTTGCAAGGACCAGAAGCAATAGATAAGCTGCCATACAGATTGCATGACGGGTACCCATTCAAGGGTAATCAGTTATGCCTTTCCAAGGGATCATTGCGAGAACAAATCATAACAGAGCTTCATAGGAATGGATTGGGTGGACATTTTGGCCGACACAAAACAATGGCTTTGGTCACGGATCATTATTTTTGGCCTCATATGTTCAAGGATGTGGGCAGGTTTGTAAGGCGATGTGTTGTTTTGCAATTTGGTAAGGGAAGTTCTCAAAATACAGGGCTGTATACTCCATTACCAGAACCAAATTGATCTAATTAATCTAATGAATCTTATCTAAAATCCTGTGTAGGTTCAAAGTAGCTCAATATTTTTTTTAAATAAATGTCTTATAAATCCATTAGTATCTAGCTCTGTTTGGTTGCCAAGAAACTTAAAAGGTTAGTGAAAATTTTTTAACAAATGAAGTTCGTTTCTGATTTTTTATTTATTTGTTTATTTTTTTGTTTAGAACAAAGAAGTGTGAATTTCATACTACTTGAGCTGAGTTGAATCCAATACGTTTCTCTTTCTTCAGCTGAAAGTGAAAAGTTTAGTTTTTTTTCTTTTTCTTCTCTTTTGGTATCATTAAGGAAAAAATCGTTTCCTTTCCCTCAATTTCTATCTTTTCTACACAACCAAATAGATTTTCTATCTAATATTTGTGTTTAAAAGGATTTGTTATTGCTATTGTTTTAGCTAATCTATTAACAAATGCAAATCTTTTAAATTTTGCACATATTTCTTAGAAAGGTCTGTTCAATTTGAACTTTTTTAGTTATTTGCTTTCAAAAATTAGGGTTTTTTTTAATTCTTTTAAATTGAGACTTTTTAAATTAATTCATTTACCAAGAACAGTCTTGTGACAAATGTTTCATAGATCCCAACTTCAAATTGTTCTTTCTTTTTTTTTTTTTTTAATTTTTAATGCTTTTAGTGCTTGCTTCAATTTTAATTTGTTTTTGATATATATTTTTTTGTAGGAATTTTGGGTAAATACCTTATAAAGTTTGAGCATATTATAGTATATTTTCCATGATTTAAGTTTTTTTTTCAGTACATGTTTTTATGTTGAGTTGATATTGGCAACATACATATTAGCCTTAAGTAGATCAAAAATGCTATTAAAGCTAAAGAGCTTATACATATTAAGTAAGGTTTCCTCCAATTTTTTGGCTCTTTCCAATTGTTGAAGTGGGTAAAAACAGTGAACCATAGCTAAAATTTTTAAAGTTTAAGCAGATTAATATCTACAGGATATAATCTGGCATTGTTTTTTGTTTTTTTCTTTCACCAATACCCTAACCTGCAAATTCAGTAAAAAATTTTACTATGGTCTGTAAGCAAAGTTGTGAAGTTACCTTACTTATTTTTGTTGGCTCTTCAAAGGAAGCAAAATGGTTGATGACAACTTAAAAATCTATGATGTTCCAAATACATCATCAAATCCCGGCTTATCGAACACTTTCTCTATCATCATCTATTGCTACTTTCTCACTAATGAAACCTTAACATACTTTTACAATAATTATAGTTTGCGTTTTGAATGCTATGTTTGATTCATCACCTTGGTTTCAACCTCATTTCTGATACTATATTTAATAGCTTAAAAAGTAGAGAACAAGAAACGGAAGCTAATTGATTTTCATACTTTGCCTTGAAATATTCTAGAATCAAAATAATAAAGTAAATTTATTCACGTCTAGTTATTAGATCAAATTTTGTTATCTATTTCAGTTGCATAGCTTGCTTTTAATTTCTTGCATACTTCTCTTGCATTTGAATATCTAATGTAATTAAAATATTATTTATTTATGCTAAGCTGCCATCATCTCACCTAAGCTAACCTCTTTTTAAGAAAATAATAAAACTTTGCATGGGTTTATAATTTTATTTAATTATTTTATTTCTTGAATCTGTTGTGCATATATCTAACTTATTCTACAATACGCTTTGCATGAAATTATAATTTTTTTTCTTCATATGCTTATTTTCTATATAAACGTGCAACATATTATTTTCCAATCAAAATATAATGTAGAAGATGAGGCTATTGAGGTTGAGTGTTTACTTACAGAACCTAAAACTGAGCATGTGTATTTAACAGAATCCTATATTTTGGGAAAGAAAATTTAAAGAAGCAACTGAAAATGGAGGACTTCTTTTGTGCTTTTGATTATTGTTGATAACTAGTTATGGTGATACTCTAAACAGCATGCTAATTTTCTTGTAGGTTACCAAGATTTGCGCTCATCGGTCATTAACATGTGAAGCATTTCCCCTATGCTTTTAGGTAATTTTTACTATCAATTAAGGTGATCTTCTTTTTCTTCTTCTTTGGTGTTTGACTATGTGTCTTGGTCAGTGATTTGTTTATCTTTATGTGTCACTGCATGTGATGACCTTAAAGCTTGGTGATTTGCTTTTGTTTTGTGTAATTTGATAATTTTTACATTGGTTTCTATTCTTTTATAGCATTCTGATTGATTTTATTATTTGTATGGTGATGCTTGCTCGATAATTAATATATTAATGCATATTATATCAATTTTTAACCAAAGCTACAAATTGGTGAGGACTGCTCAAGATTATTTATTATTTAAATAGTTTATACAATTTTAAACCAAAACCAAATCTATAATCTATAAATTACAAATTGTCTAAACTTGCACAAAAAATTCATTTATAACTAAAAGTGCTTTGTTGAAACACGAGTTTTGATGATGTTCCTATAAATAATTGTCTTATCCTTTATGCAATCTTAATGTGTTTCCTTCACAATTGAACGGATATTTCTTTATGTTTGTCACCTTGCTACAATATAGGTTGCTTATGTCTTGGGTCAATTCCAAAATAAAGCTACTTGAACTGCATTTATTAATATGCTCAAAAATGTGAGTGGGAACCCAATGGTTAGACATGAATCCACTAAAGCTCTTGATTCCATTGCAGGTAAGACTATGTGATACTAATGGCCCCACAAGCTCTTTTTCTTAAGGTTGATAATGGGACTTTCTAAACCCAATTTTTGTTATTTTCGTATGGGATAGGCAATAAGTGTTGCTGCACTCTGAAGTTAGAATAAAGTTCCAAGTTTAGGTTTGTTTTTAGCCAAAATAGGTAATTGTTTGGAGCATGCTGCATTTACTTGATATGAGAATTTACATTTATATTCCTAATTTTTTTTTTTAGATTGTATATTGTAGTCCAAATTAGAAAACCCATTTCTAAATATTTCGGTTTGTCTTATATTTTTAAAAAAATTATTATACAATGCAATGTTTGGTTACTAGAGAAAAGCAAAAAATAAAGGGAAATTGAATAGAAAATAGAAGAACATCCTTTTTCTTCCAAAGGGTTTCTTTTTCTTTGACTATTAAAGCTTAGATTTTTTTTTTTTTTTCAATTTCAAACTTGGTATCTCAAGAAGCTATTCCATAGGATTTTCAACTACTAAATTTTTTGGGTAATTTCTATGGAATGCAATAAGCTTAATTGATATCATGAGTTATTTTTGTTTGTCATAAAAATAGTGCTTCTTTTGATCATAAATTTAAATTGTTTTCATTGTTCATAGTTCCCCAATCTTTCTTGGACTTGTGAAAACATAATGACACTTTGTTCTACTATTGCAACATTATGAAGAATAAAACGCATTTATTATTTTTCTTTTCATGTTGGAGCTTTTCGTGTCAGATTTTATCATTTTTTTTTTTCATTTATGCAATTGAAAGATTACAAACATGAGAAAATTTATATGCCATCTCAAATCTTATTTTCTTATTCGCATTTGTTAAGGTAACTCGAAGAAGATCCCTGATTCTACATATGAAATTATGCATCATGCGATTCATTTAAGACTACAAATATATATGGATGAGTTTAGTTAATTCTTTATTGGTGTTTTTAAGTTTGATCCATAATTTATTAGATTTGTTTTTCATGCACTACATTATTCGGGGTTGGATATATAAATTTAACTATTTATATCCTCATTATACAATTTTTAGTTAAATTGGTTTATGAGAAAAAATGTTGACTATTATTTCATATGTTGATCTTCTTCAGTATGTATCTAAGAGATTGCTAAAGGAAAGGGATAGAGTATCTTATTACCTGCATTCAAGCAGTAAGAAGAATTTGTCACAGGTTAGTTGAATGATTGAAAATTTGTAGGTTATATTAAAAAGCTTTTCCAATGAGCTTAGGTTTGGCTTGATGGTGCATTTTTCCCTTAGAGAAATTATAGTTTATGCTTGCTAGTATTTATTATCTGCTTTGATAATTTGTTCTTTCTTCTCGATTTTGTTTTTAGATTGATTTTCTTTTAAAAATTATTGACAACTATTTAAAATACCCGCAGCATTGCGTGGGCATGACACTAGTATTTTGTTAAAAAAATAGTGGAACCTGAAAAGAAAAAAATTAAGGGAAAGAAAGAAAAATATAAATGCTTTAACAGAATAAACAAAGTTCTAGAATGATGTTAAAGGAGTTTCATGCATGCCTTACCGATTCATACTCATTGACAGCATACTGTAATCCTCTTGTGACAGTAAGTTTATATTTTCACAACTGTAGACAAATAGAATTGCGTACACACCTGAACAATATGAGGATACCAATCACGAAGTTTGCTAATTGCTGCATCAATCTCACCATTCCTGATTAGCTTCATTGGCAAGAAAAAGACAATAATCACTAATTTAACTAGAACAACAACAGCAGAAAGAAAATGATCAAGCGAAACCATTATAGATTATAAGTACCAAATATTCAAAAGTAGATAGTTTTATCTACCAAAAATAAATAAATAAATAAATAAGTCTTCAGGGAAGAAACAAAAGTAAAACCTTAAGGTGTTAACTGAAGAATGTCGCTTACCATAACTGATTAGCAGGCATTTGAAACAGGCAAAAGCAGATAATAAATATTCATCAGTTGGCTCTTGTGACTTTTGTTTTTCTTTTATATGTGTGTGTTGGGCCGGGGGGGGAGGGGGGCTTTGGACAAAAAAATAATTTCAGTCAATAAATATAGAAGTCATGCATACGCCATATGGTGTCTACACAAAATGGGAACACCCATCCTTATGAAACAGGAGCTAACATCCAAATTACCAGAGACTAATAACCACCAGGCAGAAAATCCAAGGGAAACCTATAACTTTTTCCTTTTTTCTTGTTCATTTTTAACATGGCAAGAAGAAAGCGGACAGTAAAGATGACAGAAAATCAAAAAGGGATCTAAGGTTACAGACTGGAAGGGGTTAGAGGGAAAAGGGGGAAAAAAAGACAGATCAAGAGGGATGCTAGGTGGTCAATGGAGCAGATGAACGACAAGGAATAAAAAAAAAGAAAAGAACAAAGTGACGAAGATCAGATCTATGGAAAAGAGTATCAAATGGCTTTAGAGAACTCCAGTAGGCAGTAGTAGAAGATTCGGAGTAGAGAACAAACTCTTCTTACTACAGGTCCGTTTGTTTTGTGGAAATAACGTCTGAAAAATGTTATTTGCATTTTCCAACGTTTGTTTTGCAGAAAATAGCTTGGTTAATGAAAAATGCCCCGTGCTTTTGAAAAACTTAAGACATTTCCGAAAGCTGAAACAAAGCAAAAAGTATCAATCCACGGTATAAGGATTGATCCCTTCTTGAAGCAAAGCAAAAAAAGATCGATCCCCTACATATAGGAGTCGATTCCCTAAGAAAAGAAGTTAAAGCCAAAAAAAAGGGGGATCAATCCCTTAAGTGTAGGGATCAATCCATTTATATAAACACAGATTTTCTTAAAAAACAGCCAAACAACGGAAACTATTTTACACAACCATCAAAACAACACAAAATATCAACTTTTCTTTTTCCAGAAAATAAGTCCATTTTCCAGAAATAATTTTCCGAAAGCCATTTTTGGCGAAACTAATATACCCTAAATTCAAGTTAACTTGACAATTACACTAGGCTAGGCTCATAAAACCAGATCCTCAAGATTAACAATTTGTACATTCATTATCCACACATTGTTTTAATAGTATATCTTAATCAGATGTCAACAGAGTTGCATTCTATACTAGAAAAAAGGAACAGCGATTTTCTCAACTGTAATCCAATTACCATGTTCTTCCTGCCCATAGCAACTGAAATACACACGTCAAAGATTGACATCAACTACTATGCATTCTCTCATCAATTGGAGCTTTCATGCTTTCTTTTCTCAATCTCAAATTTATTTTCATTGGTTTTAAATCCTACATGTGCTCAATATTATAAAAATTACCATCATTTAATAGTCAAGTCCACATAGCATCTATCATCTGGTCGAAATCCAAAAAATTCAACAAGATAGAGACACAAAGACTATTTTGTAGAAAGCCCATTAAATTAGTATAAGAGAGAAAGCAATGAAAATTTAGCAAGAAAAACAGTCATTCTAGAAAAAGAAAGCAGGTTTCAGGTTTTCATGTGATATAGGAAGGAAACAAGAGAATATACTTATTCAGAAAAAGTAAAACATACATTTTAAATAAAGAGAACTTATACTGAACTTGAACACTAATGATAAGTATAAAACTTGGGAAAGCTCCATGAACAGACGAAGAAACAAAGAAGCATTCTTCCAAGTTATTGTCCAAAGCTTAAACAAAGACCACTATTTATAGCTTGGTAATTACCTAATGATTTTAAACACCAACTAATGACATGTCATACCAAATGGTTGTAAAAGGGAAAGTTTGCAGACCATCTAGGCTTAGCAGAAGATGGGAACTTTGATGGTTCATGTTTCTCTTTATCAATAAAAAATAGATCACTACAACCTAAGTACATCAGTGCAAACATGTACAAAAATGAGATCAGTGAGTATCCCCCCTAGTGTTGGAAGAGTTCTGGTTAATACCCTGAGTTCAAACACCATAGGCTCAGTCTTATACCTCAAACCTCTTCCATTCTTACGAATCTTCCAACAACCTAGCTCATGCACATTTCCTCATTCCTTTACAACCATATGCCAACGAAATAGACTACATCACAGACGAAAATAAAACTCTCCAAACTACAAACTCAGAATACCAAACTTTGCATCCAAACTCAATTATTAGAAAATTGAAGGGAATAGCTCCTCCAAAAGAAAAGACAACTAAGTTACAACCATAATGCAAAAATGTCAATTGTCAAACAGTTACAAACCTGCCGTAGAGTCTTTCTCTGATTTAGTGCATACATGATATCCTGCTGATCAAAGCCATTTTCCTGAGCTATATAGATGGGGGGGATAGTGCTTTTACTAGCCAAATCAAATGAATTGAGAGTATCTTCATAGCCATAATGTAGCAAGTAGGAGCGGACAAGTCTGTTCAATAATATTAAAAAGATATGTATTAAAATATACAAACACACCATATTATACTATAACTAAGTCTACTGTGGTAGAGTGATAAGTTTCCTCAGCTTGACTTTTACACCCAAAGAGCAGCAGATAACTTCAACATGGGCTCTACAACTAAAAATCTATCTTTTTAAACTTTTAAGTTCAGGCCAACAATAACTCCAATTACATATAACTTGCATGCATATACTTTTATTTTCTTCGATTAATTACAACACTTTATCATCAAAGTATTAAACATTTTATCTTCTACACATAGTGCTTCTGGTGTTTTGAAACCTTTTCAGAGTTCTCCAACGCCTTCTTACACCCGTGAGGCAATAGAGGAAGGAAGACAGACAGAACCATTATCAGAAAGCAACAACATGTTATTAGTATTTTTATCATTACATATACCACAAGCTCCTATTTTACGGTAATTATTACATTATAAAAGCAGATACTCAAATTTAAAGATTTCACATTCTTCTTCAACCACAGACATTAAATCATCCAATAGTAATCCAACAGACATGAAGCAGAAAACAATTTTAGTGGCAAAGAAAAACTTACCCATAAC
>JBBYHM010000027.1:8365869-8466600 GCA_038381775.1 Adansonia rubrostipa
TTAGTAAAAGCTCCATTCTCTCTTCCTTTTCTTTCTTTTCCCTCATTTTCCAGACTCAAAAAACACCAGTTTGAATCGAAAAGGAGAGAAACAAGACACCATCCTGGATTTAATCGTTTTATGCATTTTTTTTCTGCATTCTCAAGCAACTATACACAATCATAGACACCGTTAAACTACAATTAAAAAAAAAGGAAAAGGAAAAGAAAAAAGACACATGGTAAAATTCTATGTTCTTTTTTTTCTAATTTGCACCGTAATAAACATAAATATAAAGTAGTAGAAACATTTTCTTGCCCCAACATTTCTTCGTTTTTCACACAACTTATCGGACCAGAAATTTAAAATGAAAAAATCAAACTAATAAAACTATAGATCAGTAGTACAAGAAAACAAATTATCACTCCATCCTATTCCTTGCTTTTCTTTTCCTCTCTTGCTCCAAAATTAACCAATTGAATTTTTTCCCATTTTTTTCATCAACCAACCGCAAACCAGTTTAAATCAACAAACAAAACTCTAACTTTGAACTATAACAAACATCAACACTTCAATTAAAACTCCTTTTCGTCAACAACATTATTCCAGTATAAAAACACTAGCTTACCCAGGCTGCCTCCGCATCTTGAAGCCTTCATTGGTGAATCCAATGGCAATTTGTCCCTTAGCCCCAGCGTCCTTCACATAAATCTCGAAGTAATAAAGCAGACGCTTCACTGGAGCCGGCTTATCAGCTTGAACCACACCGACGTCGTGGCCATGGAGGCTAACACCCGTGTACTTCACCGACAACTTATCAGGCAACACCACCAAGAACCCTCCCGAGCTATTGATCGTGTTGAGCTCTTTCGGAGCCTCCTCACCATCTTCCTCCATCTCCATCGGAGCCTTAGAAGAGCCGAGTCGAGCCAGCTCCAAGAAGTATAAGCCGAGATCTCGGTTTAAGCCATCGAAACTGCTGCTCTTCCCCTTGTTGCTTTCGCCATTATTGCTGTTGCTGGAGTTCATTTTTATCAAAGCTTAAACAAGGAAAACCTAAAATTGCGTCTCAAGCAATCATCTGATTTTGCTTTTTTTTCATTTCGAGTAGTTGGAAAGAGGATTTACAGATGGAAATGAGGGTTTTATTTTATTTTATTTTTTTTTTTTATATTCGACTTTGCTTAGAGGAGAGAGAACTGACTTCAGACAGAACTAGAGGTGAAATTAATTTGCTTTTTCGGGACGTTTTGACATTTTATAAAAAATATAATTTTAAAAATACAGTAGTAATATTAATAATATTTCATAATATTTTTATTTGTATATTGTTTTAAGAATAAATTTCTTTTTAGTTTTTTATAAATTATATATTATAATATAAATATGATTAAATGATACAACATGAATAGATAAAGTGTAAAATTTACATAAAATAAATTAATATATCAAAATTTATGTAAATATATAATCATTTTAATATGATTTTAGCATAAAAATGTAACACAAAGCAACATATATGATACAAATTTGATAGTAATATTTGGATATTATCGAAATTTAATAATTTTAAATATAATATGATTATATAATATAAAAATAATATTAACACAATACGAGACAAACATGTCTAAGTTTATATAAAATAAATTATTTATATGTTAAAATTTTTAAAGTATATAATACCTTGATTACAATTATAATATAAGAAGCAACACGAACACGACGCACACATAGCAGAAAATTGGAAGTTATTCAATGTTGTTAATTAGATTTAACAATTTTGAATACATCAACATCTCAAAATCAATATAAAAATAATTAACATTTTAAAAGTTATATAAATATATAATATTTTAAATTCAATTATGACACACAAAATAATTTGAACATGATAAGAATATATAAAATAAAAAATCAAAACAGAATCTCAAAATATTAGAAAAAATGGATTGCCATTTGTCAACATACTGTTTAAACTTTTGGGATTACTTTAATATTATATTTATAGATTTATTAGTTTTTATTATAAATAAAAAAAATTAAAAAAAAAGAAATGTTATTATGCATAATTATATTAGAATTTATTACAACCCATTATACATGAAAAAATCTTCATGAAAGAATGATATTATATTTATAAAAATAATAAATTTAAAAAATTAGTAATTTTTAATGGGTAGCTATTTTTGAAATTAAAGATATTTAAAAACAAAGTTGATAATGTTTGAGTGAATAGTTTCTTTTTAAAAAAAAATTAAAGTAAAGTACTTAAATATTTTTAATATTATTTTAACTTTAATTTGATTTTTATATAATTTATTTAATTGAGTTGGTGTTACTTAACACTTTATCAATAGTAAAAATGTAAATAAGAAAAAATAAAAATTACTTTGATAATCCTATTTTCAATGATTATAAAATTGTAATTATAATTATATGGAATTATTGTTGAAATTTGGCAAGATTACACAAAAATTATAAGAGACATTTATGCAGAAACCTTAGTCAATTTGGATAAGTTAACTTTCTTTTATTTTGGATATTTTAGCTTTGTTGTAAGATCCTTTATCGTTAAGTTAGCCATTCTTTTAATATATATTGTAACACTAACTTCTATACAAAATGTGTAGAAAATATTCTTTACATTATATAATGTACTCTCTCCATTGTATATGTTATCTTTATGTTACAATTTACTCTCTCCACTCTATATATTATTTTTTTGTTTTTTGACAATGTATCGGAGCAGTAGCTTTTAGGAAAACCTTTTTCTTTTTGGTAAAACTAACTACTTCCTTGTTCAAAATAGAACCAAACACCATTGTTGATCCCTTTAATCCCTTTTATCTTCACCCATTAAACCATCAAAGTATCAACTTGGTTACCAAGCTGTTGAATGATGCTAATTATGCAACTTAGAGTTGATTTATATGCATCCCTCTAAGTGAGGAAAAACAAAAATGGTTTTTTTGATGGTTCAATTGAAAAATCATCAACTGATGAAATATATGCTATGTGGAAAAAAATGTAATGATATGGTTTTATCTTAGATTCTTAACTCAGTTGATCCTAACCTTAATGAAATTATGTTGTATATAATATTTGTTGTAAGTGTTTGGTTCGGTTTAAAAAAGTAGTTTTCTCAAAATAATATCCTTAGAATCTTTCAAATTGAAAGAGATATTGCCATTTTACATCAAGAAACCCTTCTTGTAGCAGCATACTACCCAAAACTAAAAAGTATTCTGGATAAGGTTTTATCTTAAAATGATTTATCAATTTGTACTTGTGATACATTAAGAAAAGTGACAAACGAGATCAAAGAAGCAAGATAATGTAGTTTTATATGGGTTTAAATGACTCACACTCTTTAATATGAGAACAAATCCTACTAACACAACCGTTTCCCACCATTGCAAAGATTTATTCTATGATCATCCAAAAAGAGAATTAATGGACCTTGCATTACCACAAAAGGTGTTAATGGCAGATATACTAAAGATCAACAAAGGAAACAATTCATCAAGTAATTGTATTGTAGCCACTATAGTGGGAACAATCATACCGCTGATAGATGTTTTTATTTATATGTTTTTTCTCTAGGCCATAAATTCCATAAGAGGAATGAGAAAGCTAGAAATAAATTAGAATCTTCTACAATTAGCACATAGGAACAAATGAATAATAATCCTTCGACCTTCACACAAGAATAGTATTAATAAATTTTGGCTTTTCTAAATGATGTCAAAGCTCAACTTAAGCATATATAACTAATTAGAATATTCCTTTTTGTCTTTCATCTAATGCTAGCTCCAATACTTTAAGTAAATAGGTAATAGATAGTGGTACAATGGATCACATCACACCTTGTCTTGATTTATTGCACAAAACTACATTATCTCTTTATTCCCCTATTACATTACCAAAGAAAAATAATTCCAAAATATAATCAATGCATTCAATCACTCTTGGTTCAAATCTCTCACTTTTTGAAGTTTTCATGCACCTTCCTTTTGTGTTAATTTATTATCAATTAGTAAAATAACAAAATCATTAAATTGTTCTATTACATTCTTTATTATCTTTTGTATTTTGCAAGACTTGGTAACAAAGAAGATAATTGATTTAACCAGATAACATAATAGTCTTTATTATTTTTCCACAAACATAATATATTCACATAATCTGTCCATTTCAAAAGCCAACCAAATATCCTTACAACCAAATCTTTAGCATATGAGCTCCTATACTTTACCCATGAAACATCTTGCAAATTACATAGAAAAAGTTTATCATGATCAAAATAAAGTTTATAATGTTTGTCCCTTGGCTAAGCAAACAAAATAGCCTTTATCTGAACTCTATTTCTACTTATGAATCTTTTGAATTAATGCATTATGATTTTTTGAGGTGCTCTTTAAAATTCATCTATTTTTAGTGCTTATTATTTTTTTTACCATTC
Organism: Adansonia rubrostipa; assembly: GCA_038381775.1. Classification (NCBI taxonomy): domain Eukaryota; kingdom Viridiplantae; phylum Streptophyta; class Magnoliopsida; order Malvales; family Malvaceae; genus Adansonia; species Adansonia rubrostipa. Next base: position 8,370,314 of record JBBYHM010000027.1, read on the forward strand.
TGGATATTTTTCTTGGTATAATTGGGTGTATTTACTGCATTTTAAATCTAAATTGTTGAAAACTTTTTTCACATTTGTTGTCACATAGTTCAATCACAAAGTTAAAAGATTTCACATTGATAATGGTGCAGAATTTTCGTCCATGACAAATATTTTAATGAACAAGGAGTCATATTTTAGCATAGTTGTGTCCCGCACTTCAACAAAAAGGTATCATGGAATGTAAACATAAACACATCTTGAATATGGCCAGAGCTTTAGAATTTCAATCTCACCTTCCATTAACCTTTTGGAGAGAAAGTGTTTTAAACTATTGTATATATTATTAAGCGAATTCTTACATGTCTACTTTCCAAAAATACTCCTTTAGAGATGTTTTATGAAAGGCCGCCAACATATGGATGGTCATTTACATACATTTGGATGTCTATGTTTTTCCACAAATATTTAACCTTAGCACAAATTTGATCAACGTGCCCATAAGTGCATTTTAGTTGATATTTTCCCAATTAAAAAGCTTATAAAGTTTATGATCTTCACATTAAGAAAATTTTTTCAAGTCATGGTGCTATTTTTCATGAACATATATTTCCCCACTTAACTTTAAAGAATAGTCCTACATATCATAATTCACAACTATTGCTAGCAATCATCTCAGACTATCATAAAGAGCCTACGTTTATCAATTCACAACCTAACACTCAAGCTCTAGCAAATGAAACTCGATCTAATGATCCTTTAAACATAATTTAATTATCAACACTTTGTTTGAACAAAACAATTTACCTATACATAGGCATTTTGAGTGCATTTGTCAAACTTTTGATTGGTTTTGACACTTTCATTACTCACAAACCACTACACTATCCCTTAGCAAAACATTATCTTTGAAGCAAAAGAAGACAAAAGGTACATATTATTTTTTGTAAATATAGTAAGTAAATATTAATTTTAGGAACCCACACCTCAAACCCTTCACAACTCAAAATAGCAATTTTCCCTTTTAATCATTCCAAATGACTTAATATCCTTTTTTATTCATGTAAAATAATTTTAATTAGCCTTTCTACACTAAAACTTTTAACATAAAATTTCAAATTAAGCTTGTTACGTATAGAATTTTCAATTGAAATTTTTGCACATAGAATTTTGATTAAAATTTTAAATTAACTTGTAGATGCAACTTTTATACATGTGGCATCATTTCCTACCTTGGATTTTATTTTATCTAGAATCTCCAAAATATCTCATGCATAATTTTTTAGGATAAATATGTATTAATATTAAAAGAAAAAAGTAAAAAAAATGAAAAAGGGATTAATAGGCATGTTGTTAGAACCTTGCAAAATATTATAGAAAAATGAGTTGTCATTTTAGATAATTATGAAAGAAAAAGGGAAAAAAGACATGAAAAATTCATTTTGGCTGAGCAGCCAAAGGCCATATGGAAAAGAATTATCTTTCTATAAAGTGAGGATAAGGCTAGAAGCAAGAAAAAAATAAGGGAGAAAGGAAAAAAGAAAAAAAAAAGAGAGAGTGAAAATAAAAAGAAAAATAAAGAACTTTCCTTTGAATTCAAGTTATAATTCATCTTATTCTTTTTTTGTTTTCTTTTCTTGATTTGATTAAGTGCTTGTTCATATTCAATTTTTTTTCTTTTGAAAACTTTAATATTATTTCATTTTTCAAGTAAGTTTTATGATTATTCTTTGATTTCAAACTTGATGATCCTAAGTTAAGGTAGAAGATGTTTGAGCCTATGGTTAAAAATCAATTTTAGAGGCCAAATTTTGAGCTATCATGTTGTTTAATTATTTTTAAGATTATTTTCTTATTTATCATTTTAAATTCTTTATAAAAATATTTTTGTTGTTATTTTAATTTATGCTACTTGATTTTTGTCATGTAATTTATTTTCATGCTTATAGTTAGATTTGTTATGATGATTGTAATTATCATGTTTAAATTTCATAAGAAAATATTTTTATTGTTTTTATTGTTATTTTATTTTATGTTACTTGATTTTTTATGGAATGAACTTTATTTCCATATTGATTGTTAAGATTGATGTTATTTATTTTATTTTGTAAGTTCACGTTATGTCATCATTCTATGTTCATGGTAAAGATTTTTCAATGTCAAATTAGGATTTAAGTTTAGTCTAATCCATGATATTTTCTCATATTTTTGTATTTGAAAAAAATAATATTTTTAGACATTGTTTTTAGTATGGCTTAAATGTAAGGGTATCTTTGACTTTTCTTAAGTCAAATATGCATTCTAAGGGTAGTTTAGTCTTTTACCAGAATCTAAAGTTATAATTGAGTCACCTAGGTCAAAAACTAAGCCATTTAGCTCTTATGGAGTCCATTTCATCAAAACCTAGTCCTTAGGGTCATATTAGCCTTTCACGTCAAAATATGTTTTTTAAGATCATTTAGTATTTTCCATCCAAAATGTGTCCTTAGGGTTGTTTTAACACTTCCATGTCAAAATCGAACCTTTAGGACCATTTTGGTACTTTTTTTTGGAATATCAGCACTTTTATGTCTAAATATGCTTAGCAAGGTCATTTATTAATTTTCCTCAAAAACTAGGTCTTTAGGGTCATGGAAGCACTTCAATGTTGAAATCGAACCTTTAGGGCTATTTTGGTAACTTTAGGGCTATATTAGCACTTTTATGTCAAAATATATTTTCTAAGGTTATTTTAGTAATTTTACATCCAAATAGGTCTTCAAGGTTCTCTAAGGTTATTTTAGTAGTTTTACATCGAATAGGTCATTAGGGTCATGTTAGCACTTCTAAGTCAAAACCAAACCTTTAGGGTTATATTAGCATTTACATCTCCAAATATGTCTTTTAAGGTCATCTAATATTTTTCATCCAAAAGCATGTCCTTAAGGTCATGTTGGCATTTCCATTTCAAAACCAGACCTTTATGGCCATTTTGGTAATTTTAAGGTTATGTTAGTATTTTCATGTCAACACATGTCTTTTAAGGCCATTCTAGTCATTTTTCGTCAAAACCAAGCCCTTAGGATTGTATTATCATTTCCATGTCAAAATCAAACTTTTAAGACCATTTTGGAACATTTATACGATTTCCTAACCTCTAGGATCATGTTAGCACTTTTTGGTCAAAATTGAGCCTTAGGATTATTTTAGCACTTTTACGTCATTTTTCTAACCTTTAGGGTCATGTTAGCATTTTCATACCTAAATCGAGCTTTGAGGATCATCTTACACTCTTCTCTCTAAAATTGAGCCTTTAAGGTTATGTTAGCTTTTCTATGTCAATATATGTTTATTAAGGTTGTTTAAGTCATTTTGCATTGAAAATCGAGTCTTTAAGGTTAGATTAGCACTTTCATGTCAATATCAAACACTTAGGTTTTTATTATTATTTAAGTCAAAATGGAGTCCTTGATATTTCTTTTATAATACACATGTTTTCTTAAATAATCAAGGCAAGTCCTTGATTTAAAATAGTCCATAGACTTCTTCCAATATATGGAAAGAATCTCATCGATTATTTTTAGAAAAGGGAATATCCTCTTTAAAATAATTAAACTAAATTTTCATTTTAAATAAAATATAAAACTTCATATTTCACTAGGTCCACTAGTGGGATATAAGAATTTTTCTTTTACTTAAAAAAGCTTGATTCATTTAATAAATAAATTCAAGGAATCATATTTTAAAAATCGACCTTTATATTAAAACCAACTAAAATGAGATTTAGGGTAACAAGTGATTAATAGGTACCAATTTATGGGCATTTGTAGAGGTGCTAATCCTTCTCCACGTGTAATCAAATCCTAAAACCTTTCATGTGACTCTAGTTTATACCTTGATGGTCATTTTGAAGGGTTTCATAACCCTAAAATACAAATCCCAATAGGTAACTAATTGCACCAAGCCAAAAAAAGAGTGGTGTCGACACCTAATTTCATTTGGTCCCTTTTTCAATAACCCTAAATATTCAAGATTAAGGACTCAACGGCCACCCTGGTCGAGGGCGAACTCCTCCAGATTACCTATACATTCTTAAGACCTTTTTAGTTATATTTAAATGGCCGTATATTCACGTGACAAAAAAGTCCTATTTTGATCTATAATTTTGGATGTACAAGATGAATGTTTAAGAGAAAAAATATTTTTTAATATTTCTTTGTCAAATTTTGGAAATCCATCTTTTTAGATGACATCACAGATTTTTTATTTTTAGGAATTTTTTTTAGAATTTTTTGTAAAATTTAAGAAATTAACTATCATATATTTTTACCGATACTTATGTGATATTTATGTTAATATGCACTCCAAAAAATTAGAAATATTCAAGAAAAAATTCATATTGGCATTTTATATCATGTGTCAAGTTGTCTATTTTAGTAATTTATTTTTAATTTTTCACAGTACTACATGTATCATATTTGTGAAATTTTTTGGTAAAAACTTATTTTGGATTTTGGATTTTCATCTTTACTATTTTGTAAATTAATATTTTAAATAATATATTGCATTTAATTCATTTTATATAAGTTTCAATGTATTTTTTAAAATTTTCTTGGTTCTAAAATATGAGTCCTTTATCTATAAAATTTTTATTAGAATTTTCTCCAGTTTTTAACTTCAAAATTCTTTAAATATTTCTATTTAACCACCACTAAATCATTTTTTCAAAATTCATCTCACTTTATGAGTTTTGCAGTTTTTAGAATTTTTTTGTGTCTAAAAGATAAAGTTTTCTACTTTGTAAATTTTTTTAGTAAGATTTTTTTGAATTTATAATATTTAAAATTCTTCAAATATTATTATTTAATTCATATTAAATCAATTTTTTAAAATTCAATTTAATTTATGAGTTTTGTTTTGTTTTTTAGAATTTTTATGTTTTCAAGATACAAAATTTTCTACTTTGTAAATGTTTTTGGAGGATTTTTTTTTGAGTTTATAATTTTTAAAAGTCTTTAAATATTCTCATTATATTTATATTAAATCAGTTTTTCAAAATTTAATTTATTTTATAAATTTTCCTTTTTTTTAGAATTTTTTCTGTTTTTAGGATATGAAGTTTTCTACTTCATAAATTTTTTAATAGGATTTTTCTGAGTTTATAATTTTTAAAATTCTTCAAATATTATTGTTAAATTCATGTTAAATTAGTTTTTGAAAATTAAATTTATGTTATAAGTTTTGCCTTTTTATTTCACATATAACAATTTCTCATGTCGGAGTTTTTCTCGCAAAATTTTATAAGTTTAGGCATTTTAATTTTTTTTCTTGAAAATTAAAATTGATTTTATTATTAGAATAAATTACATTGATCATACAATTTTTTTTAAATATATAATTTTTTATTTTTATAGTTTAATCCTTTTAATTAATTTTTATGGTATAATTTTATATATTATATAAATATCTCCTAAAATTCTATAGAAATAAAGATGTCACGGATGACATAATAAATGACAAATTTAATTAATTTAAACCAAATCAATTTAAAAAGCAATAATGACAAAATAAAAAAAGAAAAATTCTAGGAAATTCCTTGAACACTTTCGGCCAAGGGCTGTTAATTTCAGCCCTTAGCCGATCCTTCCCCTATAAATAAGGGAAGGTTTGTTTTGAAAGGAGTTTAGCTTTCCAACAAAAAAACACACTAAAAACACATAAAAAAATACATTAACCTAGTTTTCTAGGTTTTCTTTAAGGTAAACACTTGATTTTTTAAATTTTGTTCATTTGATTCATTTGTCTCATATTTATAAGTTAAGTCCATGTAAGTTTCTTGGATTCGCATCCATTTTGAAAGGCTAAACATGGTGATTATATATATATATATATGATATTTTTTGCTATTTTATTTATATTTTAATTTTTATCTTATAAAATATTGTTTTTGTTACAATTTTGATTTTGTTGTACATTTGTGTTGATGCTTATGTTGTTCTTTTCTTAAAATTTGTTTGTTAATATGTTGTTAAATACTTTTTTGTATATTTATTTTTATGATTTTATTCTATTTAAGCTTGATAATAATTTTTTATGTTCATTTTTGTTATTTTATATATCAATAAAATGTTTATGTTTTATATTCATTGGTTTGGCCAAATCTCGTAGATTGCTTTGATGATGATTTTGTATCGATTCTTTTGAATAATTTTATGTTTCCTTATTTTTTAAGGTTATTTTACAATATTAAAAACCATAGATACGAAATTGTAAAGATGTACAAAATTTTTAGGCAATTCTTGGTTGGCCGAATACTTCGTAGGCCATGTAGAAATGGATTTGTGTGTTTTGAATCATGTTTTAGGTATTTTAACACTTTAGAAGTCATTTTGCAATTTTAAGAAGTTTAGGGACTAAATAGAAAAATACCAAAAATGTGTTATATGGCTAAAGGTGCTTGGCCAAATTTTCATGTGTATTTTTGCCATGATTTTTGTGTTGATTCTTATATGGTTTGATGATTTTTTGAGATATTTTGCCATGTTTTTCCATGTAGGGCCCTAAATACAAATTTTAAAAAGTTAAGACTAGTTTGCAAAAAGTTGAAGAATTTTGTTTCAAAGCCAATGTATTTGGTTGAATTTTCACGAATATGTTTGCTGTGTTTTTCATGTTTATTTTCATATGTTTGATGATTTTTTTGCGGTGTTTTTCCATGTAACGACCAAATCATAAAATTAGAAAATTTTAGGGACTATACAACAAATCCTACTATTTTAGGGGAAAATGGTCTTTTTAGTTATTTTGGAATATTTCTAACATTCCTACGGTCTTCCTAAGGGTATAGAAATTGTTAAAACTTTTCATATCCTTTCGGTTCTCTATTAGAGTTTAAAATAAAATTTTTGTAAAGTTTAAGGCCTTAATTGTAATTTTTGCATTTAAGCCAAGTTTAGTATTTTAATGTCCATATTTAGGATAGCTTTACCACTCATTAAGGTACCGGGATACTTTCACATCGAAGGTATACCTTAAGAGCATTTTGGTAATTTTTTAAAATTAAGTCTTAGGTATTCGTCGAGATACTCTTCTGCCAATGGTGTATATTTAGGATAGGGTTACCATTTCATGATCATTTTAGTGTCCATTAGGGTACCAAGATACTTTCATGTCAGAGGTATATCTTAAAGATATTTTAGTAATTTTTAGAACTGAGTTTGATATAGTCACCATGATGCTTTTATGCCAAAGATAGATATTTAGGATAGGTTCACTTTTTTACAACTATTTTTGAATCCTTTAAGGTTACCGGGATGTTTTCATTTGAAGGTATAACTTAAAGGCATTTTAGTAATTTCATGTAAGAACCAGTCCTATGTAATTACTAAGATATTTTTATATCAAAAGTACACAATAAGAACTGTTCATCATCTTAGGCCATTTTCAAGTCTTAGGGTTAATATTTTTAATAAAATCAATTTTTTTTAAAAAGAATTAAAGCAATGTCTTCGAGTTAAAATAATACGTAAAATTTCTCCCAATATATAAGAGAGATTTTATGGATTATTTTAATAATAAGATATCTTTTTTAAATAGAAAGTTGAGATTCTTTTAATTTTTATAAAAATAAAACATTTTATATTCCACAAGCTTTTCAGCGGGGTATAGAAGATATTTTATTTTTTTTAAAACCTTTTGGATTCCATTAGCTCTGCAAAAGGGTACAATAGAGAATGATAAAAACTTTCATGTTCTGTTAGTTCTCCAAGAGGGTATGAAAGATATTTTGATTTCCAAAAAAACATTAAAACTTGACTTTCTCGAAATAATAAATTGGTTTAATAAAATATTATTTTTTGGAATTATAATTAAGTATGGAGACCAAATAAAAATCAAAACTTAAAGTAACGTATGATTAATAAGGTATCGATTTTCAGGCATTATACGAGGGTTGATCTTTACTTGTGATTGTAACTACTCCTGAACCCTTTTATATGATCTCTGGTATGAGCGCAGACCTCGAAGTTTGTTTTTATGGGTTTATAACCCTAGAAATATAAACTCCAGCAGGAGTTTAATCTCACCTAGCTAAAATAAGATTGGTGGCGATTCCAGAAAAATGATCATTTCATAACAGTTATTTAGAATTAAGTCGAGTGAGAGATTTATCTCCTCAACTTAGTCCCCAGACATAGAAAAGAATGATAAGAAAAATAATGATGATACGAACCCTTAAAAATAATAAAAAAGTAATGATATATTGATATATATGAATAAAGGGTACTTTTGCCATTTTAAGTTAGACTGGTTAGGATTCATATTTGGGCTATGTTTGCGACAGCCTAGTGACTTCATTGTGGATAGTTTAAGAGTCAGGCCTAAAATTAGTTACGTGTTAAATATATTGTGATTAATTTGGTTTCAATAAATATTTAATTATTATTCCTGATATTTCTTAAATTTTTTTCTTCTATTTTTGGAATAATCCATTCTTGTATTTCCTTTGTTTTTTTTTTGGGTGGGGGATTTAGGATAAAGGTTTTATTTTAGGGATATTTCACAAGAAAGGTTTGTTTATCCCTTCGCACCCACTGAGCATGTATGTAGTAATTTCTCTCTCAAATCTCTAAAGGCGCATAGGCACCTAATATTTTAAATAGAGGTGAAGTAGCTCTACCTTTTGAGGTGTTAGCTTCTATCTCGGCCAGTAAAAAGCTTACCAGGTGTAAATTCCTATGCCTGCCCAAGGTGTTAGCCTCGTTACGGGCATGAAAGATACTCTTACTCGAATTAATCCCTTTTCGATATAAGCCTGCAATGGGTAAGGATAGGGTATCTCGTTGGTCCATTTTAGGCTCGATGAGTGATTTAAGAACCAATTTAAAGGTCTAACCTAAACCTCATATAGTGAACCTTAGTGACCTCCCAGTTAAAACCATCCCCAATTTTAGACATCACCAAAAATTAAAGACGCACAAAGTGATAAATGTATCTTTCTCTTTCTTGTCTCTTTTATTTGATTATTTGTGTTTATTTAAATGACTTGTTGATGTATTATTTTCCTTGTTAAATTTTATTATTATTTGGATTTATTATTTTATTATTTTTTAGGATACTAACTTATCTATTTTTTCTTTTCTTAATGGATTTTTCATCTACATATAAGGATGCTTGCTTTAGACTTGAATTTCAGCTTAGTTAAAATTTCATTAGATTTTATGGCTAAATGAGTGGTTATTTCCAAAACATTTGATAAGGTTTATGACAAACCCAAGCTCAATTAGAAAAAGTATCAAGATTGCATACCGAGGTTATGTGTCAAAGTTACGAAAAATTACGCATCTAAATCCTCATAAAAAACAATATAAAAGAATTGGTAGAGATATAGGACTAGTGGGCAAACGCTTAGCTAACCCAATTTATTAAGAAATATGGACGGATCAACTTAAAGTACAATTTGATAAGTAGTTAGTTTGAACCATGATTGAGTTTTGAGATCTATCATTTTGGTGCTTTTCATTTAATCAGCATGACATGACCTCGACAATAGAGGAGATCTCAGCTTTGCTCGGACCTAGACCTTTAGAGACCAAGCCTATTTATTGCAAAGAATGTAACTTGACTAGCTTTCCTAAAAAATTAAGGGAAGTTTTTGATTTAGGCTTGGAGACAAGTTGTTATTTTATCGAACAGAAAGGAATGCTAGAGTTATTTCTTGGCAATTTCTGAAAGGATACATCCAAAAATGCTTTGACACTGAAAAAGCCCTTGATGCTTTTGCCTTGCCATATATGGTTTGGTTTTCTTCCCAAGGATATTAGGGCATGTAAAGGCAGTCATTGAAGATTTGTTTAGTCGGTTAGAAAGAAATATGCATATAGCCCTTGTTATTATAGTAGAAATGATTCAAGCACTCAACATATGCCAAAAAAGAGGTCAAGGTAGATCTTTGAGAGTGTTTTGCTATTGTATATTTGGGCTAAAGTCATTTATAGGGTGATGGCATCGATAAAGTCAAACCCTATTTTCTCTTTTACATCTCTCTTCAAGAATTTATTAAAAAGTAGCCCGAATCAAGAACTAGGAATCAATGGGTTCAAACACTTAAGAATTTGTCTCTTGATGACATAGCCCAGAGAGCACCTTGGTTCTCATCAAAACTTTTTGTTTATCGATGTGACCAACTACTCTTCGTGCCTTTACTAGATATATAGGGCACTCTAGGGTATGCACCTTTATTGGTCTGGAGACTATGGTTCATAGTAGTTCATTCCTATGACATCAAACATAGCTAGCATGGATTTGGTTTATTAGGGTGAGAATTATAGAAAAACAATTTAAGCAGCCTTGTGCAATGGAGCAAGAGATATGAGTATGAGGTGCATGTTTATACAGATCAGACCACACTAGTCTATGATTCTTGGAGAAGAGTTAATGGATGTTACTTGATTATTCCCGACATGGACAAAGCATTTCTAAAGTATATATATCTGAGCATAAACTGTCATGCCTTTCGAGATTGACTTGGCTAAGGAAGAAGCTGCTAGAAAACAAAATAAAATGAATAAGGAAAATAGAATACTTTAAGAAAAAGTTGCATATCTAAGAATGAAGATTGAAGCAAAAGAGAAAAAGGTGGAGAGAATGGATGAAAAGTATAATTTAATGAAGAATGATTAGATTCAGCAAAACTAGAAATTAAAGCTTATGAGATATAAAACATCTAAGGGAATGATGGAAGAAATGCGTAAGCTTCATAAGGAATTGAAAGTTTAGAAAGCTAAGGCTTTAAAAGGAAAAACAAAGGCAGCCATTTATAAACGAGTGAAAGGTACATAGTGACACTCATCTTTAATAGAAGAGATCCATAAAAAAAAGATTTGCTTAGTGGTTATTCAAGCAAGAAAGATGGTGGAAAAAATCCAAGCCCTAAAGAGTTGGGTACTATTGGCATTACTTGCAATGCATAGAAAGCCCAAACCTTAAACATACAAAATCTACTACCAAATGTTCCTAGATCTACACCACTTCCAATCATTGTTATCAACCTCGAGGCTCTCTCGTAAAGGGCACATGAGCCATACTTATATGACAAGAATCAACAAACTCCTACTCTTGATGAAAAAAAGAAGCATAACTAGAAAGCCAAGATCGAAACGGAAGTTCAAAAAGAAAAATTGAAGCTTCTTGAAAGGAAATTTAAGGCCATAGAAAAAGATAAGCTTTACACTAGTGTGGATGTTGAGGACCTCGGTTTAATACCAAATTTAGCCTTCCTACCAAAATTCAAGATATCGGAGTTTGAGAAATACAAGGGCACCACCTCTCCACAAGCCCACATTAAAATATTTGTCCGAAAAATGGCTGGGTATTCTTATATTATCAAGTTTCTTATCCATTGCTTTCAAAAAAGTTTGACAGGCTCAACATTAAACTGGTATAATAGTTTAACTCGTAATCAAATTCAAAGCTAGTCCGATCTAGCTAATGTATTCCTCCAACAATACAGATACATGGCTAAATGGGTACTTGATAGACTAACCCTTTAGCATATGGAGAAAGAGCCCACAGAATCCCTTAAAAAATATGCCCAGAGATAGCGAGATATAGCTTCTCAGATGCAACCTCCATTAATTGAGAAAGAAATAACCATATTGTTTGTAGGTACCTTACATTTTTCCTACTATGATAAACTAGTGGGCGATGCAACTAAGAATTTTTCCTACCTTCTCATTTTTAAAAAACTGATCAAAGCTACTATAAAGGCTGGAAAGATTGTGACCAGTGAATCTTCTGCTATAACCAGACCTTTCAAAAAGAAAGAAGAAACTTCGTTTGCTAATTATGTTATTTCTATCAGGAAATCATCCTTTTTATCGAAACCAATCACAATAATCCTAAACCTCTACTCTTTTAATGCATCTTGACTTGGTATTTCATTAACACCGTAAACTACCACCCCAAATCCTCTTCAAAACCAAATAAGACCTAATTATAACCAATCAGCTAAAAAAACTAACTAGCCTAGATCTTGCTACAAGCCTCTACTTTATTTTTACAAAAAAATATTTGATAAACTTCTTAAGGCTTGATTAGTGGTTCCACTTTCTACCAAGCCATATGAAGGTAACTTTCCTACTTTATACAGCCCGAAAGCTTATTGTGAATATCATGCAGTATCGGGTCATTCAATTGAAAATTACCCTAATTTTAAGAAAAAAGTCTAGAGTCTCCTCAAAAAGGAGCTTTTAAATTTGACAATGCCTTAGGACCTAATGCCATAATAAATCCTTTACCAAATTATTCTAAACCAAGAGTCAATGCCTTGATCACCGAGGAAGGGCAATCATTGAAAAAAAATGTCAAAAAGGTTAAGACCTCAATGGAAAAAGTTAAGGTGATTTTGACTGAAGGCAAAATCCTTAGCCAAAATCGTAAATATGTGGATTGCCAATCAGATTTTAGCCTAAACTTTTGTAAGTTCCATGCCACCCATGGGCATAACTTACAAAATAATTTAGATTTTTTAATCTTAATTCAAAGGATGATGGACAGAGGAAAAATTAAATTTTATACGGAAGCTCTTCGAAAAGAAGAAAATCAATTAATATGACTGGTGAGGGGTCATCATAACCACTCTATGGTGTTGGTTGCCCCCTTATTATTTATTATAATCAACCCATACCAGCTTCTCCCAAGAATGAGATTGTCTTAAAGCTTATCATTCATTTTCTATATAAAGATACCAAACAAGTGTCATGTATGATGCTAAAGTGATAACTTTAGAGGCTTTGACAGGTCAATTGGCAACAGTTGACATTACAGGGGTCAATCATGTAACTCGAACTAGTTATGTTTAAGGGCCAAAAACTGGTGAAGTTGTTGCCAGAACCAAGACAAAGGGACAAGTATCTAGCAAGGCAGTAGCTACTAAAGACACTTCTATAGAAATTCAGGAGCCTGTTAAAGAAAACTACTGAATTTTTAAAATTCATAAAGCACAGTGAGTACAGTATTATGGAACAATTAAAACAGTAGCTACCAAAATTTTTTTTGTTAGCCTTGCTGCTCAATTCAAAAGCGTATGAAAATGCTCTGTTAAAAGTACTTAATCAGGCTTATGTCCCACAAGATATTTCTATCAATAAACTGGATTGTTTAGTGAACAACATTGTTGTTGATAACTTTACGTGCTTCAGTTATGATCAAATTCCATCAGGGGAACTACCTTCACAAGAGCTGTTCATATAATGACTCATTTTAAGAGGACTATATTGTTTTAGGTGCTTATTGATAATGAGTCAGTCTTAAACGTGATGCCATTGATTACATATCCTGTTTACCAGTGGACACTAGTTAAATTAAATAGTGTCAAACTGTGGTTAAAGCTTTTGATGGAATGAAAAGAGAAATTAAAGGTATTATTTCCATTACATTAAATATTGGCCAATGTTTTTTTAAAATCAAGTGTCATGTACTAGACATCATCCTCACATACAATTATTTACTGGGATGACCTTGGATCCACTTTGCTGGTGTAGTACCATCATCCTTTCATCAAAAAGCCAAATTTATAGTGGATGATAAATTGGTTAATATACTTAGGGAGAAGGATATACTCACCATGACTTTGACTGAAGCACCATATGTTGAAGTCAATGCTAAAGTAGATAAGTGCTTGTTTAGGGCTTTTAAAAGTATCAATGCTACTTTCCTCATGCAAGGATTTCTATTTCCAAAGCCTCAGCTCTGTAAAAGCAATTGCATGGGTTTGAAACTTACAACGGGGAAAGATGCTCAGAAGAAAAAGGGCTTGAAAAATACTGATAAGGGATAAACCAATCTATTCAAGTGAATGGGAAAATAGACAAGCATTGATTAGGTTTCAAGCTTGAATGCAATAAAAAAAATAAAACCAGAGAAGAAAGCTAGAGAATTGAACTTGAATCAGTATTCAGTTCTTTACCCTTCTTTAAAGGAAATTTTCTATTATAAAGGGGTCACTAATCCAGTGACCCAAGAAAAATAGGTGAAGAATGATGCAATGGCGATCATTCCGTCTGTTGAGAATTTTCAAGTGAATGTTATTGAGGCAAGTGATGAAGATTTGAAGGACAATTGTGGAATTCATCATTACCTTCCTTGATATGTCTAGACAAATTGGACTGTTATTGAGAGAACTATAGTATCTAGGCTTAATCCAAAGTAATTTTAAGAACTTTTGCTGTTTGTTTTAGTCCAAAACATAAAAGGATCTTTTAGTCAAGGGCTTAAAGATATCATACCATTATTTTTGAAAATGAAATGTATGAATTTTTTGTATATTTAATCTCTTTCATGCCATAATCTTCTTTTTTTACATACAAATACATGAATCACCTTATATTTTCTTGTTTGCCCATTCTTGTTCTTGTTTACTTTTATAGATCTCTTAATCGAAAAGAAGAAGATGATCTTATTTAGGATTTAAAAGTCAATTTTGAATGATCCATTTGTTTAAACGAGGATGATGTCGAAGAAAATATTAATGATTAAACTTTACTTTCTGATTTGATGAAATTGATTAAGCAAGAAGATATGCGAGTAATGCCCCATAAGGATCCTATAGAGGTTATAAACCTAGGAGATGATGACAATAGAAAAGAGGTTAGAATAGGAACTATCATCATGCCCACCATTAATAAAGGGAAGGTAAATTTACTTAAGGAGTCCCATGATGTTTTTGCATGGTTATATAAGGATATACCAGGTTTAGACCCAAAAATAGTGGTCTACAAGCTACCTTTAAAACCAAGATGCAAGTTAATTCAGCAGAAGTTGAGGAAGATGAAGCCTGAAATGTTGTTGAAGATTAAAGAAGAGGTGAAAATATAGTTTGATGTCAGATTTCTTGAAATAGTATCTGAAATAGGTTGCTAATATTGTCTTAGTTTCTAAAAAAGATGGAAGAGTTAGAATGTGTGTAGACTATCTAGATTTGAATCGAGCAAGCCCAAGGGATAATTTTTTTCTCCTTCATATTGACATATTTAGTGATAACACAACAAAGAACTGTTTGTTTTCTTTCATGAACAGATTCTCGAGCTATAATTAGATTAAAATGGCACCCGAAAACATGAAAAAAAACCATATTTGTTATTGTTTGGGGTGCTTTTTGTTATAAGATAATGCCATTCAGGCTAAAAGATTTTGTAACTCAAAGATAGAGATCCAAGCAAAAGCACTATGAAGCCTACAAGATTACAAGAAGCTTACAAAGACTTTGTTTATAATCACCAAGGATTTGACCAAGCAAATTTTTTTGATTGCTTAAAGAAATTGCATTAGATAGTAGTCCATAATCATCCAAGTAGTATGCATGATAGTAGATTTCTTTTATGCAATATTATAAATGATATGCACGCAATTATGATAAGACCTTAGTTGAAAGATAAAATGAGCAAAACAAATCCATCATAAAATATTAAGTCATATGCTTTGCATTATAAAGATGCTTTCCCTTAGATTATAACAAGATACTCGAGTTTCGACGGTAGGGATTTATTAGGCTAACCCCAAGATACTTTTTACTCGGGCTACTTAAGTTATAAGTAATGGGTCCTACTCATCTAATGTCGTGCGGTCCAGATGCTTACAAACTTGATTGCATGGTGTTAGAGTCGATGGTTAGGCATAATGCATATGATGCATTTAGGCAAAATATTGCCATCTAATTGAGTTAGGAGTTCCATAAAGATGTAATCGGTAAGTTTTATTACCTACCTAATTAGGCTTGTTGCAATTTGTTGGGCTAACCTCAAGGTCACAACATGTTAAAAGGGGTTTCAATCTACTAGAAATACCTTGAAGAGATTTTCGAATAATAGTGAGGGCTATTATTTCAAAAAAAATTAGTGAGACAACCAATAAAGATTTATTACCTTGTCATTATTGGTTTAATACATGAATAACTACTTATACTTATTTCATACTAGATTATTGGTGATGGTAAATATAATAACTATATTGTAAGGCATATTAGATGCCATAAGCCCAAAGTGTTTAGATTGGTATGTAAAATTAAAAAGTATTCTCAATAAAAGGAGGTAGTTGACCTTTACATGATTGAGTTAAATTATGCACCATTGATTCGACTACCTGGAGAACTGATTCTGGTTATGGATCACATTTATGTAACAACATAAGTTTGCTAAAAAATAAAAGAGAGTTATGTGTCGTAACATGGCATGGATGCAAATCTTGACCAGCCTAACTTAAAAGGTAGGTGTACCCCTTATTCCTATATATATATATATATCTATATATCATTAATTTTCTTTTATTTTTTTGGGGCCATATCATTATTGTTTTTTATTTTTTTTGGGACCTAGTCATCAAGGTGAATCACTTGCTTGACTTTACCCTAAATAGTCATTATGAAATGATCATGTATTTTAGAGTCATCACCAATCTATTTTGGCTAGGTGAGATTGGTTACCTATTAGAGTTCATATTTTGAGGGTTACAAAACCCTTAAAAGAAAGCTTCGAAGTCTATGATAATACCAGAGAACGCATGAAACTGTCTGCAAGTCGATTACAATTATGAGTAAGGATCGATCCTTCTCATGATGCCTACTGATCGGCACCTTATTAATTACATGTTAATTTAAATTTGGACTTTTATTCGATTTCAATATCTCATATTTTACTATAATTCCTATATTTCAAAATAATATTTTATGAAATAAATTTATTATTCTACTAGAGAAAATTAGGTTTTTAATATTTTTAAAAATCAAAATATCTTTCATTCCCTACTGGAGGATCGAAAGAATATGAAAAGTTCTATCATTATCTTTTGCAACCCACTAGAGAGATGGAGGAATACAAAAGGTTTTAAAAATCAAAATATCTTTCACAACCTATTGGAGGATCGGAAGAATATGAAAGGTTTTTTTTTAAATCAAAATATCTTTCATACCCTACCAGAGGGCTGGAGGAATGCAAAAGGTTTTATTTTTAGGAAATTCATAAAAAATCCTAATTTCCTTGCCTTTGAAAAGGGTATATTGTTATTAAAATAATCTATGAAACCCCTTCCATATGCTGAGAAAAATCCATAACTACATTAATTTGGAGACATTGCCTTAATTCTAAACTTCCAATTTTATAAGAAATAATAAAAGTTTATCCTAAGAACTAGTTTAGACAAAAAGTACAAAGTAGACTCTAAAGAATTAGTTTGGTTGAAGAGATCAAAATATCCCTTAAAGTGCACCTTCGATATGAAAGTATCCTAGTAACCTTAAAAGGATTCGACTCTAAGATAAATTACCAAATTATCCATAAAGTTTACCTTAGTTATAAAAGTATCCTGATACCAAAAGAACTTGATAATATCATAAATGAACGAACCTATTCCTACTACGCACCTTTGACATATAAGTATCTTGGTGATCACATAAAAGTTGGTTCTAATATGGTTACTAAAATGCCCTAAAGTCTACCTTTATTATGAAATCATCCCGATAACCTAAAGGACTCGATAACTTGATAAAATATCCTTATTATGTACCTTTGACATAGAAGTATCCCAATGATCATAAAGGAATAAGCTCTAGAGTAAATTACTAATATAACCTTTGGATGTAACTTCAACATGAAAGTATCTCAAAAACATTAAAGGACTCAAAAATGATATGAAATAACAATTATACCCTTAATGTGTAACTTGGACATCAAAGGGGACCTAGAATGAAAAAAATTAAAACTAAATCCCTAAATTTTTTACAATTACACTTTAGCTCTAAAATGGCTAAAAATGCTAAAAATGTTTTAAAATGAGCAAAACACCTTAAATGGGTAATTTAGTATGAGAAATGATCTATTTGACCCTAAAAATGCAAGGGTTTACTATAAGGTCTCTAAACTTTCTAATGTGGCAACTTAATCCCTAAATGACTTAAAATCACAGGTAAGCATCAAACACATCAAAATCAATATGGAAAATTTATCAAATATCACAAGGACCATTTGGCCGACTACCTTTTACCTTGGAATAGTATTTTTTTAATTTTTACAAGTGGACCTCTAAACTTTCAAAAGTTACAAAATAACCCTTGAAAGGTTAAAAATGTATATATGCATATAAAACATGTCAAAAATGCATGAAACACACTCCTAAAGGTCCACTAAGCATTCGGCCAAGCTTGGATGGTCTTGGAGAAATTTTTTTTCAATTTTTGCAATTTAGGCCCTATATTTTTCATAATTGCAAAATAACACCAAAACTTCAAAAATTATCACCAAATTACACATACAAGATTCATCCAAGTTGGAAATACTTATCCAAAGCCTTGAAATATTTTAAGAAGTTTATTCTTAGACCTATAATTCTCAAACATTTCAAAATAGTCCAAAATATTATAAAAACAAGAAATGAAGTTTCATCAAAGGCCATAATCATTATCAACAAACAAGAAAAAAAATTTTCTTAACATGGATGCATGAATAATCAACATATATCCTGATTTTTACTGGGCTCACATCATTATCAACATGTATAAAATCATTAAATATGGACATATAAACATATATTTTTTCAATATTCACATGATAATACAAAGGAAAGTATCATCATCACACATGATAAAATACACAATATATCAACAAAATATATTTTCTTGATGAAAATCAAATTTTTGCTAAGAAAAATCAAACTAAGCAACTAAATCAAGAAAATTTTCATGGCTTTCAACACTTGGCCTTTCAACATGGATCAAAATACATGAGCACAAGTAAACATCAAGCTCACTAAAAGGAAGAAAAATGATTGAAATGAACAAAAATCAAAGTTTCTAAAGTGAAATTACCTTGAAAACTAGAAAAAACTAGAAAATTCTTAAGTAAAAATACCTAATATTGCCATGGAAGCCATTAAACTATTCTTGCAACTTTCTCCTCCTATTTATAAAGAGGAGGTTCAACCAAATAGGACAAAATCCCTCTTGGCTGAATTTTGCTTTTTTATTTTTATTTTTTTTACTTTATTAGATATTTTATGGTTTTGATAAAACTTAGTTAATTAATTTTGTCCTTTTGTGTAGCTCATCAAGCATGAGTCATTATCTAGCACCATTGCCTCCGTGATGGTATGAAAAAAAATCTAAATTAGATAAAAAAGGATTTATAAGGATTAAATTTTAATAAATTAAAATTTATGTGTTCAAGAAATAAAATTTTACATAATAAATTGAATTAAAAATTTAATCAAAATAAGCTTGTTGGGCTTGTTAGAAAACAAAAATAGGCTTATTAGGCTTGTTAGAAATTTAATGGGCCTATTACGAAAATTAATATGTTTTAAAGCCCTTGAAATGAAAAAATTTTGGTCATTTCCATATAAAATTCCAAAATAAAGTTTTGAGAAATTTTATGTACAAAAAAAAGCAATTAAAAATTTCAAATCTATAAAAATTCACTAAAAAATATTTAGAAAAGAAAATTAATATTTAATAAAATGAATTGGAATTCTAAAAAGGCAAATCCCGGCCATTTTTTTGGAATATGTGAAAATATTTGAAATTCAAAACTTTAAAAAATTTTACAAATACAAAAATTCCTATTTTAAAGACGAGAAAATTCCAAAAATATGTTCAAATTTATAGAATTGGATTAAATTCAACACATTACTCAAAATACTAATTTATAAAAATAATAAAGATGAAAACCTAAGAGTTAAAAAAAATTGTCGATAAAACTTCGCGAGCATGACACTCGCGTTGCTGTGAAAAATTCAAATCTAATAAATAAATTTGACAACTTAACACCTCATGGTATAAGATGTAAATACAAATTTTTTCATGAATATTTTTATTTTTTTGGTGTGAGTATCAGCATAGATACTGCACAGACTATTAATAAAAATATACAACAGTCGATTTTTAAAATTTCACAAAAATTTTAAAAAAGTTATAAAAATAGGAAAATTTGATCATGACATCATTTGCAAAAGTAAATTTCAAAATTTGACAAGAAAATATATAAAAACTAATTTTTCTTTTGAATATTTGTTTTTTTTATCTAACATTTATTCTTTATAATGTTGAAATTACACTTTTTTCGTCATGTGCACATACGATTACTTATACATGGCTTAAAAGGTTTTAAAAATGCCCATTTTGCTTGGAGAAGGTCGACTTCTATAGGGCAACTACCAGATTCGCAATCTTGGATATCCAAGGCTATTAAAAAAAGGATAGGATGAAATTAGATGCCTACAGTTGCCCCTCTTTGGCCATTGCTCAGAATCATGAATAAGACAAAGATCAAATAGACATGATTTCATTTGGGCTATAAAGTCTTAAAAATATACAAAACTAAACTAAGAAAATGCATTAAAAGAAAATAACTAATGGTAAAACCCAAGTTTGAAAATATTAAATAGGGTGAAATCTTAGCCTAAGAGGGTTGACCAAGATGAAACCATAGTAGCCAATAGGTTGAGTAGAGCTAAACCTAAGTAAAAAAAAGTTGATCGAGATGAAAATATACTAGTTAACTTAGGTGATCAGGCAGAACCTAATTCTAAAATGGTTAATCGGGATGAAACCATATTGGTCAACTTGAGTGACTGAGGTGATATCTAAGTTTGAAAAGATTGACCAGGGTAGAACCATAATAGTCAATGAGGTAACCAAGGCGATACCTAAGTCTAAAGGGTTAACCAAGGTGGAGCCTAAGACTAAAAGGATTGATTGAGATGAAACCATACCAGTCAACGGGGTGACCAGGGCAAAACCTAAGTCAAAAAGGGTTGATTGAGACAAAACCAAACTAGTCAACTTAGGTGACCAAGGCAAAACCTAAGTCAAAAAGGGTTGACCGAGATGAAACAATACTAGTTAACTTGGGTGACCAAGATGGAGCCATAATAGTTAATTTGGGTGACTAAGGCAGAACCTAAGTCTAAAGGGGTTGACCGAGATAAAACCATACGAGTAAACTTGGGTGACTAAGGTGAAACCAAAGTCTGAAATGTTTGACCAAGACAAGACCAGACTATTCAACTCGGGTGACCTAGATGGAACCTATGTCTGAAATGGTTAACTAGGATAAAACTATACCAGTCAACTTAGGCGACCAAGATAGAACCTAAGTCTGAAAGGATTATTCAAGATGAAATCATATTAGTCAATAGGGTCCAACGCTGAACCTAAGTCTAAAAGGGTTGACTGAGGTAGAACTATACTAGTGAACTTGGGTGACCAAGGTAGAACCTAAGTCTAAAAGGGTTGACTAGTACGAAACCATACTAGTTAACTGTGGAGACCAGGGTAGAACCTAAGTTTGAAAAGGGTTGACTAGGATCAAACTATGCCAGTCAATTTGGTGACCAGGGCAAAACCTAAGTCTAAAAAGGTTGACCAAGATGAAATCGTACTAGTTAACAAAGTGATTAGGGTAGAATTTAAGTTTAAAAAGGTTGACCAAGATGAACTATACTAGTTAACATGGTGACTAAGGCAGAACTTAAGTAAAAAAAGGTTGACCGAGATGAAACCATACTAGTTAGCTTGGCTAACCAAGATGAAACCTAAGTCTAGAAGGGTTGACCGAGGCATACATTTTTTAGTTAACTTGGGCGACCAAGACGAAACGACATCTGAAAAGGTTGACTAGGACAAAACCATACTAGTCAACAAGGTGACCAAGGCAAAACCTAGGACGAAAAAGGTTGACTAGGGTGAAACCATACCAATAAATTTAAGTGACAAGGATGGAACCTAAATCTGAAAGGGCTGATTGGGGTAAAACCATATTAGTTAATAAGGTGGCCAGGGTAAAACCTCGGTCTAAAATATTGACTAGCACAAAACCATACTAGTAAGCTTGGGTAACTAAGGTGACGCCTAATTCTAAAAAAGTTGATCGAGACAAAACTATACTAGTGAACTTGGGTGACTAGGGCAAAACTAAGTCCAAAAGATTCATCGAGATGAAACCATACTAGTTAAATGGGTGACCAGGTAGAACCTAAGTTTAAAAAGGTTGACTGAGATAAAACTATACTAGTCCAATAGGTAACCAAGATAGAACCTAAGTCTGAAAGGGTTGATCGACATGAAACCATACTAGTCAATAGGATGACCATGGTGGAACCTAAGGTAAAAAGGGTTGATTGGGATGAAACCATACTAGTAAACTTGAGTGACCAAGATGGGACCTAAGTCTAAAAGGGCTGAGCAAGGCAAAATCATCCTAGTCAACTTGGGTGACGAGGGTAGAACCTAGGTGTAAAAGGCTTAACCGAGATGAAATCATACTAGTTAACTTGGGTGACGAGGGTAGAACCTAGGTGTAAAAGGATTAACCAAGATGAAACCATACTAATCAATAGGGTAACTAAGGCAGAACTTAAGTTGAAAGAGGTTGATTGAAATGTAACCATAATAGTTAACTTGGGTGACTAGGATGAATCCTAAGTCTGAAATGGTTGACCCGAATTAAACCTTACTAGTTAACTTGGGTAATTATGACAGAACCTAAGTTGAAAAAGGTTGATTAGGATAAAACCATACTAGTTAACTTGGGTGACCATGTCTGATATTCGAATGGTTTGAAAGGATGTGAGACTTACCTTTCAATTTTGAGGAAGTCAGCAAACTGAATAGCTTTTTCCAATATCACTCTCAACTTTAAATCCATGGGTTTCTTTATGGATGACCTTCAATCCAACATGTGTTTAGAGTTAAAGGCATTTTATTAGAAATTGTAACAGATATTTTTTTTTCTTTTAGTGAAATAAGCTTGTGCCTCTACTTGGAGTTGAAGGCATCATTAGTAAATATTATGGATATTTCGCATCATTAGAAAATATTATGGATATTTCTTCTTTCTTTGGCAAAGGAGCCTGCGTCCATCTTTGAAGTTAAAGGCTTAAATCATTTAAAGGTTATCTCACGCTTGTTTCATGAAATCTTTTTTCTAATCTTGACTTTATGAATCTAAATATTGTTCTTTTCTCTTAAAAGTCACCAAATAATAAATTAGTGTTTATTAATTTTAAATAGTTGGATAAGAGTTAGCATTTTATTATTTGAAGCATATTTCTATTAAAATCATGAAAAGTATCACAATTCATCAAAATTCCAAGATTTATGGATGAGATCACCTTCTCATTCTAACCAGGGAAAGAATATACTTGATCAACAACTATGAAAATTTCAAAAAAATTTTAACCATGAATTTTCCAATATCAAGGATAATGGATATGCTATCATCGTCTTATACTGTTAAGGCTTTGTTGTGATAGATGATCACTATTTGGGACATCTTTGAATGAGGAAGTGAATTTGAAGGCATGAATAGGATGGCACTATTAAAATTCATCTTGAAGAAATTGGCACAGCAAGGTCAAGGTTCATCAAGATCAAACTCAAATGGATGTTCATTTTATAGGAATTTTTTAAAAAGTAAACAATCAAGCTGTAATATACTTTTAATCTTCTAATACGATAGGTCAATAGGTGTTAAACTGATGTTAATTAACACTAAATCTCAAAGAGTTAATTTTAAAGGCCTGTGGTCAGCACCAGTTTCTAAGGTAGGACACGAAGGCTCTAAAAGGTTATCTTGAAACGTATTAGTACTTGGGCATTTGACTTAACCTTTTGCTAATGTCATGCAATTTCCAGGAGTTTGGGATATTTCTAAATTAAAGAGTTTTTTTCTTTGGTGACTAACTTTATTAGTTTAGGAGCAATTTTAAAGCCTTTAAGTTTGATCTAGACTATTTTTCTCGGGTTTCTACCCTAAAACTTCATTCATTTTTCTCTCTTTTTCTTTTCTTTTCTAATTAATTGCCCCATCATATTCTTAAAGACTCAAAAATCATCTAAAAAAAAATTTTTAAGGGTTTCCTAGAAGTGGCTTACCAACTCAAAAAGCTATGTTTGATTGAAATGGACTTTTATAGGTATGTAACATAGGCCATGGTTCACGGTTTAAAAAGAAAAAAAAGGCCTGAATCAAATGTTTGAGGGTAATTGAATCAAGGATCATTTTTCTTTAGAAGCATTCCCATTTGGCATATCTTCCAAGACAAAGCACAAATTTGTTTCTTCATCGTTTCCTCTCATTTCCCTTTGCTTCTCTTTATTACTTTCTTTGTTACGCTTTTTTTTTTTCATTCTTTATTCTGAAGGAACTTGAAATTTGAACTTTGAATTAGTCTTCAATTTTGCTTTGTGACAAGCTTTTTTTTTTGTAACCATAGAACGAAAATTGCTCCTTTTGATCTTGAAGCTTGCCCTTAATATAAAGGGTGATTCTTGATTAAGGTTTGAAGAAAGAATAATTCATCAGGCTTAAAGGGGACTGTAAAGGTAATAATTGTTTATATCTAAGAAAGGATAGAGAAAGATGACCATTTTTCATTTCAAACAAAGCAATTTGAATTTATGAGCATTTTGCTAAGAAAAAAGGATGGTTTTCATTTTAGAATCATTTTGAGTACCTTAACAACAAGATATTGCACTTAATTTTTCAAATTTTTTGAAGCTTAATGTATGCCCTTCAACATTGTCAGCTTCATAGCCACTATTAAATCTTAGGTTTGGCTGAGCTTTTAAGAAAAAAAGCCAAATTAGCATAGGAAAATCTCGAATTTCACATCTTATTTGTTGAGGGTTGGATTGAAAAGGTTTTATAGCAGAGGAAAAGGTGTTTTTGGCTTATGTTTACTTTTATTCCTCCTGAATCAAGGATTTGAAGAAGTGTCATGAAAGTTATGGAAAAATGTTATCCAATGAATTTGGGAAATCTTAAAATTACTATAATTATTTTAACTCATGTCAAATTATTGGTATCTGAATCTTTTAGAAGTATAACTTGTTTGTTCAAGCTTCAAAGAATCCAAAAAGGAAAATTTGGGCATGCAAGGTTTATGTTTATGAAAGGTCTATGGTTGAAAAGCCAAGACAATCTATGGATATGAATCCTAACCAGCCCGACTCAAAAGGCTAGTGTACCCATCGTTCCTATATAAATCTATATATCATTATTTTTTATTTTATTTTTAGGGGCCATACCACTATTATATTTTTATTTTTTAGGATCAAGTTATCGAGATGAATCTCTCACTCGATTTTACCTTAAATAATCATTATAAAATGACCTTTTTTTGGAGTCGTCATCGTTTTATTTTGGCTAGTTGAGATTGGCCACCTATCGGAGCTCATATTTCAAAGGTTAAGAAACCTTTCAAAAAGACTCCGAGATCTGTCATAATACTAGAGATCACGTGAAAAGGTCCACGAGTCGATTGTAATTATGAGTAAGGATCAATCCCTATCATGATGTGCCATAATCTGTTCCTTATTAGTTATGTGTTAAATTAAATTTTAACTCTTATCTGGTTTCAATATCTAGTACTTCATTATAATTCTTGTATCTCAAAATAATATTTTATGGAACAAATTTATTATTTTATTTAAAAATCGAGTTTTTAATATTTTTGAAAACCAAAATATATTTCTTACCCTACTAGAGGATTGGAGGAACATGAAAAGTTTTGTCATTATCTTTTGCAGCCCACCAAAGAGCCAGAGGAATATGAGAAGTTTTGAAAATCAAATATCTTTTGCACCTTATCAGAGGTTCGAAGGAATATGACAGTTTTTTTAAATAAAATATCTTTCATACCCGGTCGCAACATGGTGCAGATACGAATCCTAACTTAAAAAGCTAGTGCATCCCTCGTTCCTATATATATATATCTACATATCATTATTCTTTTATTTTAGGGGCCATATCATTATTATTATTTTTTCCTTATTTTTTGTGTCTAGGGACTGAGTTGTCGAGATAAATTGCTTGCTCGACTTAAGCTAAATAGTCATTATGAAAAAAACTATTTATTTTGGAGTCGCCATCAATCTATTTAGGCTAGGTAAGATTGGTCATTTAATGGAGTTTGTATTTCAAAGGTTACAAAACCCCTAAAAACAAACTCCGAGATTTGCGATAATACTAGAGATCACTTAAAAGGGTCCGAAAGTCGGTTATAATCATGAGTAAGGATTAATCCCTCTTATGGCACTGGTAATCAATACCTTATTAATCACATGCTAATTTAATTTTTCATTTTTATTTAGTTTCAAAATTCGGCTTTTAATTATAATTCTTATACATCAAAATGAAATTTTATGAAACAAATTTATCATTCCATTCAAGAAAATTGGGTTTTCTATATTTTTGAAAATCAAAATCTCTCTTATACCCCATCAGAGAACCGAAGGAAAAATGAAAGTTTTTTTATCATTACCTCTTTTGTAGCCACACCGAAGAGTCAAAGGTTATGAAAGGTTTTCAAAAATAAAAATATCTTTTGCACCTTGCCAGAGCACCGGAGGAATACAAAAGGTTTTATTTTTCTAAAATTTCTCACTTTTAAAAGGATATCTTGTTATCTACAAAATCTCTTCCATATGTTGGGAGAAATTCAATGTACTACTTTAATTTAGAGACATTGCCTTAATCTTAAAAATTCATATTTTATAATAAAACTTATCCTAAATACCTCTAAAGTACACCTTCGACCTAGAAGTATCCCAGTGACTTTAAAAAAGTAACTTACCTAAATTTCCCTAAGATATAACTTTGACATGAAAGTATCCTGAACCTAATGGACTCAATATTATCATAACAAAATGAACTGATTCCTACTATGCACTTTCGACATAGACTCAATGACCACAGAAGACTTGGTTCTAATGTAAATTACTAAAATGTTCTTAAAGTTTACCTTCGACATTAAAGTATTGATAACTCTGAAGGACTCTATAACTTTATAAAATGATGAACCTATCTATTATGCACCTTTAACATAAAAGTATGCCAATGATCATAAAAAACTCAGTTCTAAGATAAATTACTAAAATAACCCCAAGGTGCACCCTTGACATATAAGTATCCTGGTACCCTAAAGTATTTGATAATAGTAGTGCGGCAATAGGTAGCTTGGGCATCAATGATGACCTAAAATGCAAAAATTATGAATAGATCCCTAAATTTCTTAAAATTACATTTTGACCCCAAAATGGCTAAAAATGCTAAAAGTATTTTTAAATTACAAAAATACCCTAAATGGTCAACTTGATATAAGAAATGACCATTTTAACCATATAATGCAAGGCTTTACTAAATGATCCCTAAACTTTTTGATTTTTACAAAATGGTCCCTACATAAAATAAAATACAAAATCAAATACCAAACATATCAAAATCAACATGAAAATTGTACCAAAAAATCACAAGAATGATATAGCCAAGTACTTTTGACCTTGGAATAATTTTTTTACTTTTTGCAAGCAGGTCTTTAAACTTTTTAAAATTACAAATAGATCCCTGATTGATTGAAAATGTATAGAACGCATTCAAATGTGTTAGAATTGCATGAAAGACACCTCTAAAGGTCTATAAGTGATTTAGGGAAGCTATATGGCTCAGAAAAGAGTTTTGCAAGTTTTGCAATTTAGTCCCTACATGATTTAAACTCAAAATTATGCATCAAACACATTTTAAAAATCCTGAAAATAATACCAAAATCACATAATGTATTTGGCCAGGCATGGATGGCCTTGAAAAAATTTATCAATTTTTATAATTTAGTTTTCAAGTTTTTTAAATTACTAAATAACCTAAAAAAATCAACAGTATCACCAAATCAACCTTGATGGGTTCAGCCAGCATGGAAATACTCTTTGAAAGCCTTAAAAATTTTGAAAAAAATTATTTTTAAGCCCCTACAAGTTTCAAAAAATTACAAAATAATCAAAATATCGTACAATCAAGCATAAAAATTTACTGTAAGCATATTCTCAAATTCGGCCAACGCTAATAAAATCCAAAAAATAATTTTTTTCTTCATGTAATTTCATAAATATCAACATAAATACATGTCCTAAATTTTATTAAGCTTTAATATACATGAAATCATTAAAAATAATGAATATATCAACATATCTCATCATGAATCAACATGAAAACACTATGAAAGATAGCATAAAATTCTATACACAACATCATAACATTATTTTCACATCAAATATATATTTTCATAATGAAAATTAAACTACTACTAGCAAAATCAAATTTAACAAAAAAATCAAGAAACTTTGATCATAGCTTTCATACTTGGCCTTTCAACTTAGATCAAAATTCATGAGTTCAGGCATTCACAAAGCTCAATAAAATGAAGAATCATGCATGAATTGAATAAAAATTAAGAGTTTTACATGAGAAATTACCTTTAAAAGCTTGAAAACCTAAGAATTTTATTGTTTTTTTTTGTATGTTTTTCTCATAGAGGCTTATGTTTTTCTCATAGACGCCTAAATCTTCATTTTAAATCATCCTTCCCTTATAATTTGGCCAAGGTGATGAAAAAATCACCTTGGCCAAATGGCCTCTAGATTTTTAATTTTTTGATTAATACTATCTTTATTAGATTTTTTTCACTTTTTTGATAATAATTAAGTAATATTTTTTGTCTTTTTGTGTAACTCAACATGTTGAGTGACCTAGCCTATATTAAGCTTCATAGTAATATAGATAATATTAAACTTATGATAAAATTCAATCCTAGTTAAATTAGTTCTTGTATAATTGAATTATCAAATTCTAAAATTAAAATAAATATATACAAATTATCAAAAATGTATGATAAATAAAATTATGATTGCAAATTTTCTAAAAAAATGAAGTAAAAGGACAAATTGTAAGAAATTAAAAGTTTTAAATTGACAAATTCAATTTCAAATTTACTAACATAAAATGCCTAATTAAATTTCCATATAAAAATTATGGATAAAAAAGAATTACTAAACATTTTGGAAAGTGGGCTTTGTTGTGAAATCAAAATAAGGCTAATTGGGCCTTATTAAAAATTAATGTGCTTGTTAGTATAAACAAAATTGGACTTATTAGGCTTGTTGGAAATCTCTAATGGGCTTTTGCAAAATTGTTAGGCTTATTAGGAAAATGAAATGGGCTTGATATGGGCTATTAGGCCATTACGAAAATTATTAGATTTTAAAGCTCATAAAATAAAAAAATATATTTTGGTCCATTTTAAAAAAATAAAATTAATAAAGTTTCCATACTTAAATTCCAAAAGAAAATTTTGAGAAATTTTTTGTACAAGAAAAAAAGCAACTAAAAATTCCAAACTTATAAACATTTACTTGCAAAAATCCTTATGGATGAAATTTATATTTCATAAAAATAAATTGGAATTTCAAAAAGCTATTTTATTGAAATATGTAAAAATATTTAGAATTCTATACTCTAAAAAATTTTACTAAAAAGTTTCACACATAGGAAAAGTTTATATTTTGGAATAGAGAAAATTCTAAAAATACATTCAAATATATAAAAATGAATACAATTCAACATAATACCCAAAGTATCAATCTATAAAAATAATAAAGATAAAAACTTGAAATCCAAAAAAAATTTTGCTGATAAAATTTCGCAAGCATGACACTCTTGGTGCTGTGAAAAGTTCAAATCTAGTAAATAAAATTGACAACTTGACGCCTTATGGTCTAAAATGCAAATACGAATTTATTCTTGAATATTTTTTATTTTTTTGGTGTGAGTATCAGCATAAATACTACATAGACTATTAATAAAAATATACAATAGTCGATTTTCAAATTTTCACAAAAAATTTAAAAAAAGTTCTGAAACTAGGGAAATTTGATCATGACATCATATGTAAAAATAAATTTCAAAATTTGACCAGAAAATATTTAAAAACTAATTTTTCTTTTGAATATTCAAAACATTTATCTGAGATTTATTCTTTATAACCCTCAAAATTACATATTTTCCATCATGTGCACATGTGATTATTTAGGCATGACTTAAACGGTTCTTAAAATGCCCATTCTGCCTAAAGAAGTTCGACTTCTATTGGGCAACCGCCTGATTCTCAGTCTCAGATATTTGAGATAATAAAAAAAGGGTCGGGATTAAATTAGATGCCTACAGTTGCCCCTCTTTGGCCATTACTCAGAATCAGGAATAAGACAATGATCAAATATGCATGATTTGACCCAGGTGGAGCCATAACAGTCAATTTGGGTGACCAGGGCAGAACCTAACTCTAAATGGGTTAACCAGGACAAAACCATACTAGTAAACTTGGGTGACCAGGGTGAAACCTAACTCTGAAAGGTTTAACAAAGACAAAACCATACTAGTCAACTTGGGTGACCTAGGTAGAACTTATGTCTAAAATGGTTGACTAGGATGAAACTGTACTAGTCACTTAGGCGACCAAGACACAATGTAAGTCTAAAAAGGTTAACCAAGATGGAACCATACTAGTCAACAGGGTCTAAGGTTGAACCAAGTCTAAAAGGGTTGACTGAGGTAGAACTATACTAATGAACTTAGGTGACTAGGGTAGAACCTAAGTCAAAAAAGGTCGATCAGTACGAAACTATACTAGTTAACTTTGGTGACCAAGGTAAAACCTAAGTCTGAAAGGGGTTGACCAGGATAAAAAATGTTGACCAAGATCAAATCGTACTAGTTAACAAAGTGACTAGGGTAGAATATGAGTCTAAAAAGGTTAACCAAGATAAACCATATTAGTTAACAAGGTGACTAGGGCAAAATTTACGTCAAAAAGGGTTGACCGAGATGAAACCATACTAGTCAGCTTGACTGACCAAGATAAAACCTAAGTCTAAAAGGGTTGACAAGGGCATACACATTTTAGTTAACTTGGGTGACTAGGGCAAAACCTTCCTAAAAAAAGATTACTAGTCAACAAGGTAACCGGGGTAGAACCTAAATCGAAAAAGATTGATTAGGGTGGAACCATACTAATAAACTTAAGTGACAAGGATAGAACCTAAATTTGAAAAGGGTTGATAGGTATGAAACCATACTAGTTAACAGGGTGGCTAGGGTAGAAGTTAAGTCTAAAAGGTTGACCAGGATAAAACCATATTAGTCAGCTTAGGTAATTAAGGTGAAGCCTAAGTCTAAAAAGGTTAAACGAGAAGAAACCATACTAGTGAACTTGGGTGACTAGGGTAAAACCTAAGTTTAAAAAGATTAACCGAGGTGAAACCATACTAGTTAACTGGATGACTAGGGTAGAACTTAAGTCTAAAAGGGTTGACTGAGATGAAACCATACTAGTTAATTGGGTGACTAGGGTAGAACCTAAGTCTAAAAGGGTTGACTGAGATGAAACCATACTAGTCGATAGGGTGACCAGAGTGGAACCTAAGTTAAGAAGGGTTGATTGGAATGAAACCATACTATTAAACTTGAGTGACCAATATGGAACCTTATTCTAAAAGAGTTGACCGAGGCAAAACAATATTAATCAACTTGGATGACTAAGGCAAAACCTAGGTCTAAAAGGCTTGACTGGGATGAAACCATACTAGTTAATAGGATAATTAGGGTAGAACCTAAGTTGAAATAAGTTGATCAAAATGTAACCATATTAGTCAACTTGGGTGACTAGGATAGAACCTAAGTCTAAAATGGTGGACCTGAACGAAACCTTACTAGTTAACTTGGGTAACTAGGGCAGAACTTAAGTTGAAAAAAGTTGATTGGGATAAAACCATACTAGTCAACTTGAGTGACCATGTTAGATATTTGAATGATTTGAAGGGATGTGATACTTACCTTTCAATTTTAAGGAAGTTAGCATACTGAATAGCTTTTTCCAATATCATTCACAACTTTAAATCTATGGATTTCTTTATGGATGACCTCCAATCCAACCTGTGCTTGGAGTTAAAGGCATTTTTAAAAAATATAATAGATATTTCTTTTTCTTTTGGTGAAATAAGCTTGTGCCTCTACTTGCAGTTGATGGCATCTTTAAAAAATATTGTGGATTTTTTTTTGTCAAAGAAGCTTGTGTCTGTCCTTGGAGTTAAAGGCTTAAATCATTAAAAGGTTATCTAATGTTTGCCTCATGAAATCCTTTGTCTAATCTTGACTTCAAGAATCTAAATATTTTTCTTTTTCCCTGAAAAGTCAACAAATAATGAATTATTATTTATTAACTTTATGCAGTTGGATAAGAGTTAGCATTTTGTTGTTTGAAGCACATTTGTATTGAAATCATGAAAAGTATCACAATTCTAAATTCCAAGATTTATGGATGAGATTACTTTCTCATTCTAACCTGGGAAAGAATCTACTTGATCAACAACTATGAATTTTCCAACATCAAGGATAATGGACATTGTATCTTTGTCATGTAATGTTAAGGCTTTGTTGTGATAGATGATCACCATTAGGGACATCTTTGAATAGGGAAGGGAATTTAAAGGCACTAATGGGATGGCATTGTCGAAATTTATCTTGAAAAAATTGGTACAACAAGGTCGAGGTTTATCAAGATCAAATTCAAGTTGATGTTCATTTCATAAGAATTCTTTAAAAAGTAAACAATCAAGTTATAACATCCTTTTAATCTTTAAATACGATAGCTCAATAGGTGTTAAACTGATGTTAATGAACAACAAATCTCAAAGAGTTAATTTTGAAGGACTATGGTCAGCACCAGTTTCTAAGGTAGGACACGAAGGCTCTAAAAGGTTATCTCGAAATGTATCAATACTTAGGCACTTGACTTAACCTTTTGCTAATGTCATGCAATTTCTAAAAGTTTGGGATCATTTTTAAATTGAAGAGTTCTTTTTCTTTGGTGGCTACCTTTATCAGTTTCGGAGCAATTTCAAAGCCTTTAAGTTTGATCTAGATTATTCTTTTTGGGTTTTTACCCTAGAACTTTATTCATTTTCCTTTTTTTTTCTTTCTTTTTTTCTAGTTAATTGCGCAATCATATTCTAGAAGACTGAAAATCATCTAAAAAGATAAAGTTTTAAGTGTTTCCTAGAAATGGCTTACCAACTCAAAAAGTTATGGTTGATTGAAATAGATTTTTTAGAGGTATGTAACATAGGCCATGGTCCACGGTTTAAAAAGAAAAAAATAGATAGGCCCAAATCAAACGTTTGAGGATAATTGAATCAATGATCATTTTTCTTCGAAAGAACTCTCATCTGGCATATCTTCCAAGACAAAACACATATTTGTTTCCTGATATTTTCCTATCATTTCCCTTTGCTTCTCTTTATTTCTTTCTTTATCATGATTTTTTTTCATTCTTCATTCTGAAGGAACTTGAAATTTAAACTTTGAATTAGTCTTCAATTTTGCTTTGTAACAAGCTTTTTTTCTTTTTTGTAACTATAGAACAAAATTTTGTCCTTTTGATCTTGAAGCTTGCCACTAGTATAAAGGGTGATCCTCGATTAGGGTTTAAAGAGAGAATAAATCATCAGGCTTAAAGGGGACTAGAAAGGGAATAATTGTTATATGTAAGAAAGGATCGAGAAAGATGGACATTTTTCATTTTAAACAAAGCCACTTGGATTTATGAGCATTTTGCTAAGAAAAAAGGATGGTTTTCATTCTAGAATCATTTTGAGTACTTTAACAACATGATGTTGCTCTTAATTTTTCAAAATTTTTAAAGCTTAGTGTATGCCCTTCAACATTGTCAATTTCATAGCCACCATTAAATCTTAGGTTTGGTTGAGCTTTTAAGAAAAAAAGTCCAATTGGTAAAGGAAAATCTTAAATTTCACATCTTATTTATTGATCATTGGATTGAAAAGGTTTTATAACAGAGGAAAAGGTATTTTTTGGCTTATGTTTAATTTTATTCTTCCTGAATCAAGGATTTGAAGAAGTGTCATGAAAGTCATGGAAACATGTTATCCAATGAATTTGGGAAATCTTGAAATTACTATCATTATTTTAGCACATGTCAAATTATTGGTATTTAAATCTTTTAGAAGTATAACTTGTTTGTTAGACCTTCGAAGAATCCAAAAAAGAACATTTAGGTGTGAATGGTCTATGGTTCAAAACCCAAGACAATTATATAAATAGAAATGAATGACTGTTCTAAGAGAGTTCAATTTAATAGTGATCACCTATCCAAATAAAAAATTGACATGTTCTCATTATGCTAGATACTAAAAATCATTATTAACAAAATTTATTCCTTGTGTAGGATGATAATGCTTATTTATTGATTTCAAAATTTACAGTTTCCAAAAAGAAAGATACAGTGTCCTAAAGTCAATATAAAAATTACCTTTGTTTGGCATATTACCATAAAGTTAATGACTCTTAGGTTAATTGTCCTTGATAGGCATCCACCAGCTTTTGGAATTTCAGTGGGTCAGCATCCCTAAGAGCTTGTACTTTGCTCTTAAATGAGTTTTAGTTTTCCTTGGAGTAGCTTTCCACCTTTTCATGATATTTGTATCTGGTGCTTGAATTGTACCACTCTGGGTTAGGGGGTCTCTTAGGCTTTGTTGATATAGTAGAGATCATTTGACTTTGAATGAATAAAAAAATGCTCGATGTGGGAAATTCATGGGGCATGATACATTTTTATCCTTTTGTCCATTTAGCTTCTAAAAATCACTAAAAATATTTCCTAGGTCTTATCACCTTTTAGTATTTTATGCAAAAAAGTTTGCATAAAAAGCCATGAGATATGGGGATAAATCTATCAAGGCATTGAATGATGAAAGGTTGGGGGTGTGGATGTAGTCTAAATTGATTTCCTTGCTTTTTTGACTTTCTCGCCTTTCATATGCTACCTGTTGCCTCTCAGTGAGCTTTACGGTTAGCATGAATACGTATTATAGGACTGGCTCTCACATGTCGAGCACCTTAAGGTGGTTGCCTTTCTGCCTTGGATGAGCCACTAGTAGTATTGGTATGATACAAGACTATTTGCAAAATTTTGTGCTCAAGGCTTTGTGTTTTTGTGGACCTTTCTTTCATAACATCTTTTCTCTTTTTACTTTCTTAAGTGGTTTGAAGTATTCGAGGCTTCCATTTCCTTTTATTGTTTTGGACTTATTCCAACCTATCCGATCAAGTAATGTTTTCTTTTTCCATGTAGTGGTCCCCTGTTATTCCACCATTGCTTCATTAATTAAAACTCTTTGATTAGAAAAAAAAATTCTTTTAAAGAACTCTTAAATATGAAAAAACCTTGATTTCGTCCTGGAAGGATAAAATTAATGTAATGTTAGAGAAAAGTTTGCAACAATATGATATAAATAAATATATACAAAAGGCATATTGTCAAAAAAGATGGCTCTAAAAATAAAATTAAGGCATTATGATGTCTTAAGGAGAAAAGATCAATCTTATTAGAAACAGCGTAATGCTCATTCATCATTATTTTATGTATTAAGGAAACAATGGTTGGCATGGGAAATTAAAAATTTATGCAAGAAAATTTTGCCCCTAGTGAACCTTTTTGGGCTTTACTACGCTACTGGGGCAAATAAAAAGGCTTTATTATTAGCAATGATGTATGATGTGTGAACTAGACATCTAGATCGAGTAGTTAAGATCGTACAATGGTAATGAAGGCAATAAGAAGTAGCTACATTATTAGTGACGATGTTTGTTCATCATCACCTGATATCTAAATTAAAATAATAATGGCACCTTCTGAGGTGAAACAAAAATTTTACTGCAAAGGATGATGTTTAATCATTATCGCCTGATTTAAATGCTCATAAAATAAAGGTGAAAGGGTAAGAAGTGTTATCTTTATGTGTACTTAATTCGATAACTTTTAAAATTCGGTATGGCATTAACTATGTGAGGCCTTCGCAATTCATTACATGAAGTTCAGGTTGGACATCTAAACAGGTTCTCGAATTATGCTTGAGTCTGAAAAGATTTGACAAGACACCCTTATCCTTAACCATCGTGGGTTTATGTTAGAAAAGGTTTAATTCGAGTGGAAGTGTTTTCCATGCTCGTAATGTGGCAACACCTTGGGCAGACATAGGAATTTACACCCAGTAGGTTTTTCACTGGCCTAGATAGAAGGTAGAGCTGCTTTACCTCTTCTTAAAATATTAGGTAAATGCCTTTCCATATGTTTAGAAGATAATCTAATGATATGCATGTTCACAATGTGCAGAGGGAATAAACAAACCTTTTATGAATTGACCTTTTCCAAAATAATAAAAACCCTATCCTAAATGCCCCATAAAAATAATGTTGTAAAAGAAAGAAATGGGTTAGTGAAAAATAAAAATAAAATATACAAGAATTTTCATATAAATAAAAATATAATAAAAATTTTGTTTTAAAAATACCAAGAATTATAGTCAAATACCAGTTGAAACTGAATAAATTAGAGTTTAATTACCACATAATTTATTTCAGGCCTGACTCTCTAACCTATCCCTTAAGGAGTCGCCAAGCTGTGCAACATGGCTTGGATACGAATCCTGACCAACCTGACTTAAAAGGCTGGTGTACCCTTCGTTCCTATATATATATCATTATTTTTTATTTTATTTTTAGGGGCTATATCATTATTATATTTTTATTTTTTAGGATTGAGTCACTGAGGTGAATCGCTTACTTGATTTTACCCTAAATAGTTATTACAAAATGACTATTTTTTTGGAGTCACCACCAATTTATTTTGGCTAGGTGAAATTGGTCACCTATTGGAGCTCATATTTCAAAGGTTAAGAAACCCTTAAAAAAGATTTCGAGGTCTACAATAATACTAGAGATCGCGTGAAAAGCTCCAAAAGTCTATTATAATTATGAGTAAGATCAATCCCTCTCATGACACCTGGCAATGGATAACTTATTAATCACATGCTAAGTTAATCTTTTATTTTTATTCAATTTCAAAATTCAGCATTTAATTATAATTCCTATATATGAAAATAAAACTTTATGAAACAAATTTATTATTCCATTCAAAAAAATTGGGTTTTTTATATTTTTGAAAATCAAAATCTCTCCTATAGCCCACCAGAGAACCAAAGGAACATGAAAGTTTTTTATCCTTACCTTTTTTGTACCCAAACTGAAGAGTCAGAGGATACGAAAGGTTTTCAAAAATCAAAATATCGTTGGCACCCCACTAGAGGGCCAGAGGAATACAAAATGATTTATTTTTCTAAAATTCATAAAAAATCTTGATTTTCTCAC
This sequence comes from Adansonia rubrostipa, assembly GCA_038381775.1. Classification (NCBI taxonomy): domain Eukaryota; kingdom Viridiplantae; phylum Streptophyta; class Magnoliopsida; order Malvales; family Malvaceae; genus Adansonia; species Adansonia rubrostipa. Next base: position 8,407,366 of record JBBYHM010000027.1, read on the forward strand.
TTCTAAAAGAGTATCTCATTATTGAAATAATTAGCGAAAACTCTTCCATATGTTAGGAGAAATTCAATGTACTACTTTAATTTAGAGAAATTGCCTTAAAAAATTACAAATCAAACAAATTATAAAAACCATGAAAATCATGACAAAAGTCACATAAGATATTTACCCAAGCATGGATGGCCTTAATTTTTTTTTTAATTTTTACAATTTAGTCTCTAAGTTTTTTCATAATTACTAAATAACCTAAAAAAATCAACAGCACAACCAAATCAACCTTGATGAGTTCGGCCTAGCATGGAAATTCTCTTCGAAACCCTTAAAAATTTTGAAAAAATTATTTTTAAGCCCCACAAGTTTCCAAAAATTACAAAATAATCCATAATATCGTACAATCAAGCACAAAAATTTATTCTAAGCATATTCTAAAATTCAGCCAACACCAATAACATCCAAAAAATAAATTTTTTCTTCATGTAATTTCACAAATATCAACATAAATACATGTCCTAAATTTTATTAAGCTTTAATATACATAAAATCATTAAAAATAATGAATATATCAACATATTTCATTATGAATCAACATGAAAACTCTAAGAAAGATAGCATAAAATTCTATACACAACATCACAACATTAGTTTCACAGCAAATATAAATTTTCATAATGAAAATCAAACTACAACTAGCAAAAATCAAATCTAACAATAAAATTAAGAAACTTTGATCATAGCTTTCATACTTGGCCTTTCAAGATGGATAAAAATTCATGAATTCAAGTATCTAGAAAGCTTATTAAAATGAAGAATCATGCATCAATTGAATAAAAATTAAGAGTTTGACATGAGAAATTACCTTAAACAGCTTGAAAACCTAGGAATTTTGGTGTTTTCTGTATGTTTTTTTCTCATGAAAGCCTAAAACTTCATTTTAAATCATCCTTCCCTTATAATTTGGCCAAGGTGATGGAAAAATCACCTTGGCCAAATGACCTCTAGATGTTTTTATTTTTATTTATTATTTTTAATTAATATTATCTTTTAAAGATTTTTTTCACTTTTTTTGTAAGAATTAATTAATAAGTTTTATCTTTTTGTGTAACTCAACATGTTGGGTCGCCTAGCCTATATTAGGCTTCATAGTAATATAGATAATATTAAACTTATGATAAAATTCAATCCTAGTTAAATTAGTTCTTTGTCTAATTGAATTATAAAATTATAAAATTAAAATAAATATATATAAATGGTAAAAAATGTATGAAAAATAAAATTATAATTACAAATTTTATGAAAAAATGGAGTAAAAGGACTAAATTATAAGAAATTAAAAGTTATTACTTGGAAAATTTAATTACGGGTTTACTCACATAAATGGCCTAATTAGGCCTTATTTAAAAATTAATGGGCTTGTTAGAATAAACAAAATTGGACTTATTGGGCTTGTTAGAAATCCCTAATGGGCTTTTGCAAAATCGTTAGGCTTGTTAGGAAAATGAAATGGGTTTGATAAACTTGTTAGGCTTGTAGAAAATAAAATGGGCTTTTAGGCCATTAAGAAAATTATTAGATTTTAAAGCTCGTAAAATGAAAAAATATATTTTTAATCATTTAAAAAAATAAAATTAATAAGGTTTCCATATTTAAATTCCAAAAGAAATTTTTGAGAAATTTTATGTGCAAGAAAGTTCTTTCTCTTAGTCTTGAATCAATTGAACTGGAATAAGAAATCTATTTCTTTGTCTTTTTGCCAATAAATCAGCATTCTTGTGGAGAACAACATAATATATGAAAAATTCCAAACTCGTAAACATTTATGAGCAAAAATCTTTACGGATGAAAATTATTTTTCATAAAAATGAATTGGAATTTCAAAAAGCTATATCCAAGCTATTTTATTGAAATATGTAAAAATATTTAAAATTCTATACTCTGAAAAATTTTACCAAAAAATTTTACACGTTGGAAAAGTTCATGTTTTGGAATGGAGAGAATTCCAAAAATACATTCAAATTTATAAAAATGAATTAAATTCAGCATATTACTCAAAATATTAAATTATGAAAATAACAAAGATGAAAACTTAAAATCTAGAACAAATTTTATTAGAAATATTTTATAAGCAAAACACTCATGGTATTGTAAAAAATTTAATTTTAATAAATAAATTTGATAACTTAACACCTTATGATATAAAATGCTAATATAAATTTTTTTCTTGAACATTTTTTATTGTTTGGGATGAGTGTTGGCATAAATATTACATAGATGTCGAAAAAATATAGGACTGTTAATTCCAAAATTTTACAAAAAAATCTTGAAAAATCCCTAAAAATGAGAAATTTGACCGTAACATAATCTACAGAATGAATTTTAAAATTTCACAAGAATAAAATTGAAAACTAATTTTTTACCTTGATGCTCGGTTTTTTTGTTCAAGATTTGTGCTCAATGACCCTTGAAATGATGGTTTTTCTATCACTTGCATAGAAGTCATTTAGACATGATGAAATAGGTCTTAAAAATTCTTAGTCTTTATAGAGGAGGTTAACACCATTAGGATGATTACCTGATTACTAGTCTTAAATATTTTAGGATTACCAAGGAAATAATGCAAAAAAATTAGGTATTTACAGTTGCCTCTCTTTGATTGTTGCTGAGGATCAAGAACAGGGCAAAGACTAAATAGATAAGATTTTGTTTGGGCCGTGATAAACCTTTCAACATAAAAGGTTTTTTTTTTAAATATTCATGCATATAGGCCAACTGCATTGGTTTTTTACTTAACTAACCACATTGGGCTTTCATATTTAAATGCTAATTTCAACTGGACTAAGGCCATCACTACTTTTGGGCTTTCTAATTTTGGTGCCAATTTCGATAATAGGGAACCATAAGCTATTCTTAGGCTTTTCATTTCAGTGCCAATTTTGACTAGGCCTAGGCCATCATTTACTCTTGGGCTTTTAAATTTTTGTGCCAATTTTAATTGGAATGGAACCATCAGGTAGTCTTACACTTTTCATTTTAATTCCAATTTTAACTAGGCTGAGGCCATCATCTATTCTTGGGCTTTTCATTTCAATGTTGATTTTGACTAGGTCGAGGCCATCATTATTCTTAGGCTTTTAAATTTTGGCTTCAATTTTGACTGGGATAGAACTATTAACTACTCTTAGGCTTTTCAACTTTTAGTGCCAATTTCGACAAGGATTGAGCCATCAGCTACTCATAGGCTTTTTAAATTTTGATCCAATTTCACTAGGATGGAACCATTAGCTACCTCTTGGGCTTTCATTTTTTATACGTGCTAACATCACTAGTTTTCTACCAAATGAAGATAACCTAGACAAACTCTGTCAATCATTTTGCTTAATCGAATGAAGTTAACTTAAAATATTCTTCACCTACATTTCACATGATCAAATAAAGAGGCCATTTTACTCTATTTGTTCCTAACCAAGTGAAGTTGACAAATAATAACTTCGATCGTTCTGCTTAATTGGATAAATTTTATGTAAAGCCTTTTTTATTTACCATTCATAGGATTGAATGATGAGGCCATCATACTCCACTGATTCCTAACCAAGTAAAGTTGACAAATAAAACTCTGCTGATCCTTCCACTTAATCAGATGAAGTTAACTTAAAGCCTTCTTTGCCTACTTTTAGAAGATTAAATGAAGGGGCCATCTTATTTCAATGTGCCTCAACAAGTGAAGTTGACAAATAACACTTTGCCAATCTTCTGCTTGATCGGATGAAGTTGATTTCGAGCCTTCTTCACCTATCTTTCATAGAACCGAATGAAGAGGCCATCTTACTCCACTAGTTCCTAACCAAGTGAAGTTCACAAATAAAACTCGACCTATATTTTACATGATCAAATGTAGTTGTATTAAATCTTATTTCACCATTATTGGCACTATGCCCCAGCTTTATCATAAAAGCAAAATGTGTGACTTAAAAAATATTTGTGTGAGTCTTCTTAACCAAGACTTCTCTTTTGTAATTTGCGAAAAAGATCATTGGATGAATTATTCATCTAATCGATCTCAATTGGACACCACAAATCCAATGCTTGGATTCGCTGCCAATAAGTTTGGGCTAAGCATGATTGGATGCCTATTGAAATGATATTTGTATTTACAAAACTTAAAACATCGATTCCATGGTCTACTTGATTCGGAGATTCGATGGTTGGGTTCAAGAGTCAGTTACATGCAAGGAGATATGAATCTCCCTAGGACACTTGAAATCGATGCCTTTTTAGCCATGTCTTACTTTATGTTTAGTCCTTTCAGTTTTGACTTGTCATTATTTAAATATAATACCTTTCTTATGCATGAATTTAAATAAAATAAACTTGAGTTTCAGATAAAAATGTAAATATTGTATGCATCCTTTAAAGGTAGGGAACATAGGGATTTTTGATTAAAATGTTCTCCAGATTTAGTTTTTGAAAATTGAATATTTCATATCAAGCACTAGAGAGATAAACGACACGAAACATTGCCTTATTACTTTAGAAAAAAATGATTTTGAAAACATGAATAGAAACTAAACACCCTAAAAAGAAATATCTTAGTAAGAAACAAAGAAATAATATTACATAAAATAAATCATACAAAAAGAGAAAGAGGGGAGGGACAATTGGAATATATCCCTTAATTGTCATTAGTTATCTAAAAATAACCATGCTGATAATTTTGGAAACAAGTTTGGATCCATTGATTAATTGAGGCATTTAAAAAGGGCTAAAATCTTGATAATTCTAAAAAAATCTAGGATAGGGGAAATTTAATTTTAATTACTTTTTTTTTTAAAAAGGTTAGAGTATCCCCTTAAAAACTGGGCTAGTATTCTCGAAGGTGAACATTTGAGTCATTTTGGAAAAACAAATTTGAACAGTTAAAATCTTGACAAGTCTGAAGAAATTTAGGAAAAAGAAATTTTGATTTTGATAACTTTTTTTGGAAAAGCGAGGTTGGAGTATCTCCTCAAAAATTAGGGTTGGAGTATCTCTAAAGGTGAAAGTTTAGTGATTTTGGAAAAACAAATTCAAAGGATTAATTTTAATAAAAATTCACTAATTTTTTGACAAAATGATATTTTTGACATAATTTTGACAAAATAAGTGATTTTGGATAAAAAAGTAGTGATTCACAAAAATTGATAAAAAATATGTTCATGCCTTGATTCGAGTCTAAGGGAAGATTGAAGTGTGTTTTGACTCAAGAGGTTGATTGGGATCACTTAGAGACATTTGAACGTCTCAGAGTAGGAATTCAAATAAATCAATTAATTTTAACTAATGCTAAAAACATGAGAGAATATTATGCTGTCCCTCTTGTTGGTTTTATTTAAGGCAAATTCAAAGGTTTTAATGGTCAGATGAGGTAATAGTCAAAAGGTGACTCAATAAGGTTTAAGATAAAAATATTCTAAAAATCCTAAAACATCCATTTTATGTGTGTTGCCACATGCCTACCTTTAAAACTTTAGATGATCTGAAGGGTTTAGCATGTGCGACCTAAAAAAGGCACAATAGTGGTGGTGGTCGAGCCTTTGAGTTGTCCCTTGATTGGGATTTGGATTGGGCATAGTAATATGAAGGGGAGAGAGAATGTCGAGAAAATCACTTATCCAAATAGTCTTCAATGGCCGCCATAAAGTGGCTATAAACTTGGAGTTGCCATCGATCATTTCAGGCTAGGCAAGATCAGATGCCTATGGAAAATAATATTTCATGTTATGAAACTCAGTACATCAATTTCAAGGCTAGAAGGTCCAAGGATTCATTGGTTGGGTTTGGGAGTTGGGTATGCATGGGGAAGCCCTACAATGCCTGAAATTGGTACTTGCTAATTGTATCTCACTTCAGTCTCGGTTAAATCAGTTCCATTTGGTCATTGTTTAGATATAATCTCTATTTATGCATGAATTTTTTGGAAAATGTAAATACATGTTTTGAAAGAAAATTTATATCACCTATGCACCATGGATGTATAAGGAGTATAGGGATTTTTTTATGAAAATAATTTTTAGATTAAATTTTGAAATTTTGGATACTCCGTATTAGGCACTGGAGGAATACCAACGTAGAACATTGTCTTGTAGGATTTTTGACAACAAATTTTAAATATGAATACATGATCATCACTACAAAAATGAATCATGTTAGTAAGATGAAATAGAATATAATTATTTCCCAAACAAATAATTACAAATAAAAGAACGTAAAAAAGAGGGATGATTAGAATGTATCTTGTAATTGTCTTCGATTATTAAAGAATAATCAGGATGACAATTTGGAAATGTATTTGGATTCAATGGTAATTTAAAGAACCAAAAAAGGTTTTAGTTAAAATAGTCTGAGATATCCGAAAGGGAGAAAATTCTTGGGATTTTTAGGTAAAAGCAAGGTTGGAGTATCTTCTCAGAGAAGTGGGGTTGGAGTGTCCCCAAAGATGAAAAATTTTAATGTTTTAAGAAAATAATTAGGAATCTCCCATAAATCCAAGGGAGAAGAAATCAACATTTTTTATGAAAAATATGGTTAGAGTATCCCCTTAGAGTGATGGGATTAGAGTATACCCAAGAATGAAAAAATTTTAATTTTAAGAAACTAATTTTAGGGTTGAAATTTTTTTATGTAAAACGAGGTTGGAGTCTCTCCTTGGAAAGGTAAGGTTGGAGTATCCCGAATGGTGGTGGTCTTAGATTTGTTCAAAGGGAGATTTTGATTGAAAAATTTTTAGGAATTTCGAGAAAATGATTATCCTAAGAAGAGGTATTTTGACAATAGGAAACCAAAGATTTGAATAAAATATATTTATCATAAGCCTTAATCTGAGTCTAAAGGGCTTGCGTTAGGACTTGTGATTCTATGAGGAATCAATCGGATGCACTTCAAGATGTTCAAACGTTTCGGTCAAGATGGTTTATCAAACTGGGTTCACTTTAATTCTAAGAAACAAGGGACAACACTGCATGGTCTTCATTCTCAAATTTATTACGGGTTGGTCTAAAGGCTTTAGGGGGTGGATGAGGTACTATTTAAAAGGTGACTTGATGATATTTAATATAAAAATATTTAAAAATCCTAGAAAATGGGTTTCTAAGTAGAATTAATTCCTACACTCAGGTTTGTTTCTGCATTTTGTAGCATTTGTAGGGGGAAGGGCATGATAGACTTTGAAAAATCATTTCGGGTTTATCCGGAATTCTTAGATCATGAACAATACCTTTCTGGAAAGGAATTTCCTAAAATTCTTAGGAAAAATATTTAAAAATTTTAGGGAAATCATCTGACGAGCCAAAATGGCCCAAATAGAATGGTTTCAAAGGTTTCGGACAACAAAAGTTTGAAAAATCATAATTCCTTCATCTGAAATGATCCAGGGGCAAATAAGATACCATTGGAAAGGTATTTTGATGCCTTTTAAAGTAAAAATTATCAAAAAAATTCTAGGAAAATCATTTATGGTTCAAAAATAATTTTTCAAACTTGGACTACAATGCAGCCATAGCAAAAACAAGGATTATTTAATTTTTTGATTTTGTTTTGGTCAAATTTTGGTTATGAACATCCGAACATCCATAAAATAAAGGGAAATAATGACATGGGAATCATGAGTTCATTCCACAATCCCAGAGCAATTTAAGATGATGAAACAACCTGTTGACCATGCCACCATGAAAGTGTTAAAAATGGTCATTTTTATTTAAAAAATAGCATCTTAAAACTTATTTTACAATAAATCCAGATCTGAATGTTTAATTTATCCCTAAGATAAGAAGACCAATTTAATCAAAACATTAAATCTATGCTAGTCCCTATTATTTAAAGATAGCATAGACTTGGGGTTTTTAAAAAATCAGATTTTTTTTATAACGAACAAGTATGCATTTTGATAAACAAGTCATGAATGAAACGCAACATACACAACGGTGAATATGAACAACACATTCAAGCAAGCAAATATGATATTTTGACAATAGAAAAGGTGGCAAAATGTAGGAAGATGATAAGAAGATGCATAAACATGCTTAAAATGAACATGTTTAAACTAAAAAATGCTGGAATCTACAAAAAAGGCATTTTTACTTTGTGAAACCTATCAAGATGAAAGAAAATGCATGAACATACTAAAGACATGTTAGGGTGAACATACAAACATGAGATGGACATGTGAATATGACTGGAAGATGGAAAGAAATGCATGAACAAAGGCTGTTCTGATGGTAAAGATGAAACATGGCATGTTTGGCTATTTAAGCAACATCAAGGCATCAACAGAGTCATCAAGCCTAAATCTACCATAACCAAGGGCCACAATAATGCATGAAAATCTTAAAAAGGTCATGGTAACATGAAGAGGTCAATAAAATAATGAGAATGTTAATAAATCAAAAATATGTAGAGCAATGTGTAAAAAATTATAAAAGTTTCATCAGCCTTTTTCTTTAATAACAACTTTAAACTCACTTTTCAAGGTTAAATAGCAAGATAAAGATGAAAAAGAAGGGGTTTTAGTTAGGGTATGGATGAAAAAGAGTTTTGAAAAGGAATATTAATGGAATTAAGGTTTTTAGAGAGGCTTTGGGTGATGGTTTTGAGGAGTTCCGAGAATAAAGAGGGTTGAATGAAGAGGAAATCTTACTCCTTTAATTTTTAATCAAGTAAAGATAATGAGTAAAAACTTTGCTTACATTTCACATGATCAAACAAAGTTAGTCAAATCTAACTTCACCTATCTTTCATAGGATTGAATAAAGAGGACATCTTACTCCACTGGTTTTTAACTAAGTAAAGTTGACAAACTTAAATCTTACTTAACCTATCTTTCATAGGATCTAATGAAGAGGGCACACTATTCTATTGGGTTTTAACCAAACGAAGCTAACAAATAAAAACTTTGCCCACATTTCACATGATAGAATAAAGTTGAGTTAAATCCTTCTTCATTTACCTTTCACAGGATTAAATGAAAAGGACATCTTACTCTGCTAGTTTTTAACCCAGTGAAGCTGACAAACTTAAACCCTACTTCATTTATCTTTCATAGGACTGAATGATGAGGGCATATCAATTTAAAATATCATGAAGGTTAATGTTGGCAAGGTCTCATCATTCTGAACCAGATTGTTGCTAATATTTTTCTTTATGATTTTCTTATATATTGGTGAGGATTCATCAATCTAAACCTCATTATTGCCAATTTCTCTTTCTCTTGATGGCTTACTATTTAAAGTTTAAATCATTAGAAGGAAATTTCATGTTTACTCCATGAAATCTTTTTTTTGATTTTCATTCCAGGAATCTATGAATTATTTGATTTTTTGCTCAAAATTACTAAATTTCCAAATTAGTGTTTATCAATTCAAGGATACAACTTTATACACTCGGATAAGAGCCAATATCTCCTTACTCAAGGCATATTCAAGTAATCCCATTAAAATTATAAGTAGTATCAAAATTCATCTAAATTTCAGAATTTACAGAATGAGATCGCCTTCTCATTTTAACCTATGAAAAGATCTACCTAATCAAAAGATATGGAAATTTTAAAATAATTTTAACCATGAATTTTCCAATATCGATGAGATGCCCTCTTCATTTTTCGGTTCTTTAGTACATATTTAGATGAAATAAGAAAATGAGTTTAAAAGCATAAATGGGTGGTAATGCTAAATTTTAATTTGAAGAAATTGGTACAATAAGGTTGAGGTTTATTAAGACCAAGTTTAAATAGTGTCCTTTTCATCTGAATTCCTTGAAAGGCAAACAATCAAATTATAACATCTTTTTAATCTTCAAATATAATATTTTGATAGTTGTTAAACTAATACTAGTAAATACCAAGTCTTAAAGGGTTAATTTGGAAGGTCTTTGGTAAGCACCAATTTCTAAGGTAGCGCATGAAAGTTATGATAGGTTATCTTATATCAAATCAATAGTAGGGGCATTTGACTCAATTTTTCACTGATGTCGTGAAATTTTTAGAGGTTTAGGATCTTTTTGGATCAGCATGAAAGAGTTTTTTTCCATTGGTGGCTACCCTTACTGGTTTAGAAGCAATTCCAAAGCCTTTAACTTTATTCTAGACTACCCTTTTAAAGTTTTCACTTGAGAATTTTATTTGTTCTTTATTTTTTCTTAAATTGATTTCCCCCATCCTATTCTAGAGGACTCAAAAATCCTCCAAAAAGATGAATTTTAAAGAGCTTCCTAAGAATAGCTCGACGATTTATATAGCTATGTTTGATTGAAGTAGACTTTGTAGGTACATAATGTAGGCCATGGTTCATGATTTAGAAAGGATAAATAGGCCCAAATCAAGTGTTTAAGGGTAATGAAATCACGGTTCATTTCTCTTTATAAGGAATTTGATTCGACATGTCTTCCAAGATGAACATATCTTCATTTTATCATATTTTTCTACTTTTACATTTTTCTTTGCTTCTTTTTATTTCTTTCTTTATCGTGTTTTTCTTCATTCTTCATTTGAAGGAACTTGAAATTTGAATTTTGATTGGTTATCAAATTAGCCTTCTGACAATCGAACTCGTTCTTTTTGCTACTTTAGAATAGAATTTGGCCCTTAAAATTTGAACCTTGATTAATCTTTAAAATTCGCCTTGTGATGATTAACTTGTTCTTTTTGTAACTTTAGAATGAGTGTTGCCACTTAAAATTTAAATTTTGATCAGTTTATAAAATTAGCCTTGTGACGACTGACGTTAAAATAGGATTTGCTCTTTTTGATCTTAAAGCTTTGCATCAGTTGCCACTTACTGTGGAAGGTGATCTTTAATTAAGGTTAAGGAAAGAATAAATCATCAGGCTCAAAGGGGATTGTTAAGGGAAATAATTTCCTATATGCGAAAGGGTATAGAAAGATAACCATTTATCATTTCAAACAAAGCCATATGAATTGATGAGCATTTCACTAAGAAAGAGGATAATTTTCCTTTTGCAATCATTTTGAGTACCTAACAACATGATGTTGCACTGAAATTTTCATTTTTTTTTACATTTTGTTTTTCTAACATTTTAGGTTAATGAATGCCCCTCAACATTACTAACTTTGTAACTCCCAATGAATCTTGGTTCTAGTCGAGCCTTTATGGAAAAATCAAATTAACATGGGGAAATCTTGAATTTCACATCTTATTTATTAAGTACTGGATTGAAAAAGTTTCAACCCAGAGACAAATGTGTTTTTGGCTCATGTTTTCTCTTATTATTCCTAAATCAAGGATTTAGAATAGTGTCATGGAAATTGTGGTAAAAAATTATTCAAATGAATTTGGGAAATCTTGGAATTACTAACATTAATTTAGCACATATTAAACTATTGGTATCTAAATCATTTAGAAGTATAACTTGTTTGTTTGATCTTTAAGGAATCTAAGAAGGCATATTTAGGTGCGAAAGGTCTATTGTTGAATGTCTAGGAGAATCATGAAAATGGAGGTGAAAGACCTTTTTGAGAGAGTTTAATCTAATGGAGATCACTTATCCAAGAAAAAATTTTCAAAATGTTCTCATTATACTAGATATTAGAAATCATTATTAGCAAAGTTCATGGCCTATAGTAAAAATTCACAATGTTCATAAACCAAAATCTCTTTCAAGTTAAAATTCATAATTAAAGGGAAAAGGTATAGAATTTTAAAGTCAAGATATAAACTGCCTTTATTTAGCAAACTACTTTTCTTAGTATGGAGAGCAAAAGGTGGCATCGGGAAGACCAAAAAGATTGGAGGGTAGGCTATATGTGTAGATGCATACTTGGGTGTCTTTGCTTCACCCATGTCCAATAGTATACTTGATTTGAACAATTGTTCTTTCGTTTCTCGAATCTCATGCCCTATTTCTTCGATTATGCCCTCCAAGTTCCCAACCATTTTTATCAGTCTTTCGAGCTGATTTTTCATTCCCCAGATTTTATATCTATAAACTTTTTTGATGGACTTAAATGTGCTAATTCTTGTCTTTAAATGATCATCCGTATCTTGATCCTTAAAATACAATGAATGGAATAGTTTTCATACATTATAGAAATTATGAATGCATAAGCATATAAACAAAAAAAAAATGTGAACCTTGTGAATATAACAAAATGCTTGAATGAATTTCTAAGTTTACATGGGATATGGATGTCATGCCAAAAATAAAAAAATCCTTCACAATAACAAATTAACGTGAGAAATAAGTAAAAGTAAAATTTATCATAGCAACACAATGTACACTTATTGATATCAAGAGAATCAAATTATAAGAATAAAATGTTAAAACTGTCCCCCTATGTGTACCTAATTCGATAACTTCTAGAATTAGGTACAGCTCTAACTAGGTGAGGCCCTAACATTTCATTATACGAAGTTTGAGTTGAACATCTAAGTCGGTTCTTAAATTGCTTCCTAAGTCTGGAAATAATTAACAAGATACCCTATCCTTACCCATTGCAGGTTTATGTTGGAAATGGTTCAATTCGAATGAAAGTATTTTGCATGCTCATATTGAGGCTAACACCTCAAGCGGGTGTAGGAGTTTACACCCAGTAGGTTTTTTGTTGGCCCAGACAGAGGTTAACACCTCAGAAGGTAGAACTACTTCACCTTTTCCTAAAATATTATGCCCTTTCTATATGCTTTGAGAATAGTCTAATGGTATTCATGTGCACAGTGTGTGTGGGAATAAACAAACCTTTTATGACTTGATACTTTCGAAAACCTCTATCTTAAATGCCTCGTAAAAATAACTCTGTAAAAGAAACAAAGGGTTAGTGAAAAATGTGAACAATATATACCAAAATTTCTATATAAATCCAAAAAAAGAATTTTTTTTAGAAATACCTAGAATTATAATTAAATACTAATTAAAACTGAATTAATCAAAATTTAGTTAACATGTAATTAATTTTAGGCTCGACCCTTAACTATCCTAGTGGAATTGCCAAGCTATCGTAATATGGCTTGGATATGAATCCTGACCAACTTGACTTAAAAGGTGGGTGTAGCCCTCTTTCCTATATATATATCTGTATATCATTATTCTTTTATTTTTAAGGACCATATCATTATTATTACTATCATTATTATTTTTTCTTTTTTTTTAATGTCTGGAGACTGAGTTGTTGAGGTAAATTGCTTATTTGACTTAGCCTAAATAGTCATTATGAAATGACCACTTATCTTGGAGTTGCCATCAATTTATCTGGGCTACGTGAGCTTGGTCACCTACTATTCATATTTTGAGGATACAAAACCCCTAAAAACAAACTTCTAGGTATGCTATAATAACAAAGATCACTTGAAAGGGTCCGGGAGTCGATTACAATCACGAGTAAGGATTGATCTCTCTTATGATGCTCGGTGATCGATACCTTATTAATCATGTATTAATTTAAATTTTGATTTTTATTTAGGTTTAAAATTTTCCATTTAAATATAATTCACAGATATCAAAAATGAAACTTTTATGAAACAAATTTATTATTTTGTTCAAGAAAATTGGGTTTTAATATTTTTGAAATCAGACACTCTCTCAGACTCTACAGGAGAACGGGAGAAACATGAAAGGTTTTATCATTACTTCTTTTGTATCCCAATGGAGAGTTGAAAGAATACAAAAAGGTTTTCAAAAATTAAAATATCTTTTGCACCCAATCAAAGGGCTGAAGGAATACGAAAGGCTTTATTTTTTTTGGAATTCATAAAAAATCCTAATTTTCTCACTTTGAAAAAGATATTTTGTTATTAAAATAATTTGTGAAATCCCTTCCATATGCTGGAAGAAATTCCATGTACTACTTAAATTCGAAGACATTACCTTAATTTTAAAAATTTTGATTTTATAATAAAACTTATTCTAAGTACCCTTAAAGTTCACCTTCGACCTAGAAGTATTTTGGTGACTCTAAAGGACTCGGTTTTAAGGTAACTCACCAAAATGTCCCTAAGATATACCTTCGACATGGAAGTATTTTGGTAACCTAAAGGACTCGATATTATCACATTATGCACCTTCAACATAGAAGTATCCTGATAATCACATAGGACTTGGTTCTAACGTAAATTACTAAAATGTTCTTAAGGTCTACCTTCGATGTTAAAGTATTTAGGTCACCCTAAAGGACTTGATAACTTCATAAAATGATGAACCTATTCCTATTATTCACCTTCTACTATAAAAGTATCCTGATGATCATAAAAGACTCAGTTTTAAGATAAATTACTAAAATACCCCTAAGCAAGCTTAAATACATAAGTATCTTAGTACCTTAAAGGACTCAATAATGGTATGGAATGACAATTATACCCTAAATGGGTAGCTTAAGCATTGAAAGATAACCTAAAATGAAAAATTGCTAATAAGTCCTTAAATTTCTCAAAATTACATTTTGACCCCAAATAGCTAAAAATGCCAAAGTGTTTCTAAATGACCAAAATACCCTAAATAGGCATTTTGATATAAAAATGACCATTTTAAGCCTATAATGCAAGGTTTTACTAAATGGCCCCTAAACTTTTTTATTTTTACAAAATGGCCCTTACATAAAATTAAATACAAAATCAAATACTAGACATATCAAAATCAACATGAAATTCATACCAAAATCATAAGAAAGATTCAACTAAGTCCCTTTGGCCCTAGAATAATTTTTTTCACTTTCTGCAAACAAGTCCCTTAGCTTTTTAAAATTACAAAAAGGTCTCTAATGGATTGAAAATGTATGGAACGCATTCAAACATGTTAGATATGCATGAAAGACAATAGTAAAGGTCTACAAGTGATTTGGCCAAGCTATATGCCTTAGAAAAGACTTTCTGCAAGTTTTGCAATTTAGTTTGTACATGATTTAAACTTAAAATTAAGCATCAAACACATCACAAAAAATCATGAAAATCATACTAAAAGTCACAAAAAGTATGCAACCAACCATGGATGGCCTTGAAATTTCTTTTAATTGTTATAATTTAGTCCTTGAGTTTTCTTTAATTAATAAATAATGTAAAAAATCAATAACATCACCAAATCAACCTTGATGGGTTTGGCCAAGCATGGAAATATTCTTCTAAGGCCTTAAAAATTTTGAAAAAAATTATTTTTAGGCCCTACAAGTTTCATATATTGTGAAATAATCTAAAATACCATAAAATCAAGCATAAAAATTTATTCCAATCATATTATCAAATTCGGCCAACAACAGTAACATCCAAAAAATAAATTTTTTCTTCCTATAATTTCACAAATATCAACAAAATACATGTTCTAAATTTTATTAAGCTTTAATGTGCATGAAATAATTAAAAATAATGAATATATCAATATATTTCATCACGAGGCAACATGAAAGCACCAAGGGAAATAGCATAAAATTATATATACAACATTACAACATTATTTTCACAACAAATATATATTTTCATAATGAAAACCGAACTGTTACTAGCAAAAATCAAATTTAACAATAAAATTAAAGAGCTTTGATCATAGCTTTCATTCTTAGCCTTTCAACATAGATCAAACATTCATGAGCTTAGGTATTCACAAGGCTCACTAAAATGAAGAATCATGCATGAAATGAACAAAAATTAAGACTTTTACATGAGAAATTACCTTAAAAAGCTTGAAAACCTAAAAATTTTAGTGTTTTTTGTATTTTTTTCTCATAAAAGCCTAAAGCTTCATTTTGAATCATTCTTCCCTATTTACTAGGAAAATTTTGGCTAAAGTGATGAAAAAATCACCTTGGACAAATGGCCTTTAAACTTTTCTTTTTTCCTTTTTATTTATTATTTTTTGATTAATAATAACTTTTTAGAATTTTTTTCATCTTTTGATAAGAATTGATTAATAAGTTTTGTCATTTTGTGACTAAACATGTTAAGTCACCTAGCCTAATATTAGGCTTCATAATAATTTAGATAATATTAAACTTATGATAAAACTCAATCCTAGTTTAATTAGTTCCCGTATAATTGAATTATTAAATTCTAAAATTAAAATAAATATACGCAAATTATCAAAAATTTATGAATAAATAAAATTATAATTGAAAAATTTATGAAAAAAATGAAAAATATTGAAGTGAAAAGGCTAAATTGTAAGAAATTAAAAGTTATAAATTGAAAAATGCAACTGCAAATTTACTAGCATAAAAGGTCCAATTAAATTTTTATATAAAATTTTAGATCCAAAAGAATTAATAAAATTTTTGGAGAAAGAAAAAAATTATTGGGCCTTGGTATAAAATTAAAATGGGCCCAATAAGGCCTTATTGGAAAATTAAAGGGCTTGTTGAAATAAAGGGCTTGTTGAAATAAAAAAATTGGGCTTATTGGGCTTATTAAAAATCCTAACAGGCCTCGACAAAATTGTTGGGCTTATTGGGAATATGAAATGGGCTTGATAAGCTTGTTAGGCTTGTAGCAAATAAAATAAGCTTTTGGGGCCATTATGAAAATTAATGGATTTTAAAGCCATAGAAAGAAAAATATATATTTTGACCTATTAAAAAAATAAAATTAATAAAGTTTCCTATAAAAATTCCAAAAGAAATTTTTGAGAAAAGCTATATCCAAGCTATTTTATTGAAATATGTAAAAATATTTAGAATTCTATATTTTGGAAAATATTATAGAAAAATTTTATAGATAGAAAAAGTTTGTATTTCGAAACTGTGAAAATTCCAAAATACTTTCAAATTTATAAAAAATAAATTAAATTCAATATATTACTCAAAACATTAAATTATAAAAATAATAAAGATGAAAACTTGAAATCTGAAATAAATTTTATCGGGAAAATTTTCACGAGCATAACACTTGTGTTACCATGAAAAATTTAAGTTTAATAAATAAATTTGGTAACTTGACACCTTGTGATATAAAATGCCAATCGGATTTAATTTTTTGAGATGAGTATTGGCATAAATACTACATGGATGTCGATAAAAATATACGATGGTCAATTCCTAAAATTTCATAAAAAATCAAAAACTCTCTAAAAATGAAAAATTTTGACTATAACATCATCTGTAAAGATGAATCTTAAAATTTCTTAAGAATAAAATTAAAATTTTTTGCATTGATGCTTGTCTTTTTTATCCAAGATTTGTGCTGTTCAACACTAGAAATGATAAATTTCTATCATGTGCATGAGCTGTCATTTATACATAATCCAATAGGTCTTAAAAATGTTTAGTCCTCATGGAGGAGGTCGACCCCCATTGAGACAATTACCTAATTATTGGTCATGGATATCTTCAGATTACCAGGAAAAAAGCCCTAACAAAATTAGCTGTCTAAATACCTATCGGAGCCTTGGAGGACTACAAAAGGTTTTATTTTTAGAAAATTCATAAAAAAAAATCCTGATTTCCTCTTTTTTGAAGAGGGTATTTGGTTATTAAAATAATCAATGAAACCCTTGCCATATGCTATGAGAAATTTCAGGTACTACTTTAATTCAATCACATTGTCTTAATTTTAAAACTTCCAATTTTATAAGAAATAAAAAAAATCTATCCTAAACCCAGTTTTGACGAAAAAGCACAAAACTAGACTCTAAAGACTCAGGTTTGATCAAAGAGACCAAAATGTCCCTCTATAGTGCACCTTCGACATAAAAGTATCTCGATAACTCTAAAAGACTCGATTATAGGGTAAATTACTAAAATGTCTCTTAAGTCTATCTTTGACGTGGAAGTGTCCCGATTACCCAAAGGACTCAATGGTATCATGAACAAACGGACCTATTCCTACAAAGCATTGTCGACATATAAATATCCTAGTGATCATATAAGATTTGGTTTAAATGTAGATTACCAAAATGTCTTTAAGGTTTACCTTTGTCATGAAAGCATCCTAGTAACCTAAAGCACTCGATAACTTGATAAAAAGACAAACCTATCCTTGTTATGCACTTTTGATATGGAAGTATCCTAGTGATCATAAAGGACTTGGTCCTAAAATAAATTACTAAAATACCTCTAAGGTGTACCCTTGACATGAAAGTATCTTGGTAATCTTAAAGGACTCGAAAATGATATGAAATAACAATTATACCCTTATAGGTAACTTGGACATCAAAAGTGACCTAAAATGCAAAAATATAACTAAGTCCCTAAATTTTTTAAAATTACACTTTAGTCCCAAAATGGCAAAAAATGCTAGAAATGTTTCAAAATGGCCAAAATACCCTAAATGGGTAATTCAGTATGAGAAATGACCTATTTAACCCTCAAAATGCAAGGATTTACTAAAAGGTCTCTAAACTTTCTAATATTGCAACTTAATCCTTAAATGACTTAAAATCACAAATAAACATCAAACACATCAAAATTAACATGAAAAATTTATCAAATATCACAAAAAACGACCAACCTTTGGCCTTGGAACAATATTTTTTAATTTATGCAAGTAGACCCCTAAACTTTTTAAAATTACAAAATAACCCATAAAAGGTTAAAATGTATGTTATGCATTGAAACATGTCAAAGATGCATGAAATAGACTCTTAAACGTCCACTGAGCATTCGACCAAGCTTAGATGGTCTTGGAAAATTTTTCAATTTTTGGAATTTAGTCCCTATATTTTCCATAGTTTCAAAATAGCGCCAAAAGTAAAAAAAAAAAATCAATAAATCACACATACAAGATTCGGCCAATTCAGAAATACCTATCCAAGGCCTTGAAAAATTTTAGGAAATTTATTTTTAAGCCCTTCAAAGTTTCAAGCATTTCAAACTAAGTCACAATATATTATAAAAATAAGAAATAAAGTTTCATCAAAGGCCACAATCATTATCAACAAATAAGAAAAAATTTTTCTTAGAATTGATACATGAATAATTAGCATATATCCTAATTTTTACCAAGCTTACATCATCATAAACATGTATAAAATCATGCAATATAGACATATAAGCATATTTTTATCAAATATCCATATGACAATACCAAGGAAAATATCATCATCATGAACATATTCACATGATAAAATACATAACTATCAACAAAAATATGATTTTTTAATGAAAATCATATTTTTGCTTAGAAAAATCAAATTTAACAACAAAATCAAGAAAATTGTTCATGGCTTTCAACACTTGGTCTTTCAACATAGATCAAAGTCTATGAGCACAATAATTATCAAGCTCACTAAAAGAAGAAAAATGATTGAAATGAACAAAAATCAAAGTTTTTCAAGTGAAATTACCTTAAAAACTTGAAATTTTTGAAAATTCTTAAAAAAAAATACCAAAATTTTCCATGGAACCCATTAAAATATTCTTGAAATTGCTTTTCCTTATTTACAAGGAAAGGCTCGGCTAAGAAGGGATAAAATCCCTTTTAATCGAATTTTACTTTTTTTCTTTATTTTTTTATTTTTATTTACTTTATTAGATATTTTATGGTTTTGATAAAACTTAATTAATTAATTTTTTCCTTTTATATGACTCATCATGCATGAGTCATCATCTAGAACAATTGCCTCCATGATGATATGAAAAAAATCTAAATTAGATAAAAATCATCTATAAAGATTAAATTGTAATAAATTAAAATTATGTATTCAAGTAATAAAATTTCACAAAATAAATTTAATTAAAAATTTAATCAAAATAAACTTGTTAGGCTTGTAGAAAACAAAAATGGGCTTATTGGGCTTGCTGGAAAGTTATCGTACTTATTGGGCCTATTATGAAAATTAGCGGGTTTTAAACCCCATGAAATGGAAAAAATAAATTTTGGCCTATTAAAAATGAATTAATAAAATTCCATATAAAATTCCAAAATAAATTGTTGAGTATGTACAAAAAAACAATTAAAAATTCTAAACTTGTAAAAATTTACGAGAAAAATCTTTAACAAAGAAAATTGATATTTAATAAAATTGGAATTATAAAAAGCCATATCCAAACCATTTTATTGGAATATGTGAAAGTATTTAAAATTCTAAACTTTAAAAAATTTTAAAGAAAATTTTACAGATAAGAAAAAGTTTGTATTTTGGAGATGAGAAAATTTTAAAAATACGTTAAAATTCATAAAAAATAGATTAAATTCAACATATCACTCAAAATGTTAATCTATAAAATTAATAAAGATGAAAGCCTAAAATCTAAAACAAATTTTACTAGAAAAAGTTTAGTGAGCATGACACTTATGGTACTATAAAAAATTCAAATTTAATAAATAAATTTGACAACTTGCCACCCTGTGGTATAAAATGCTAATACGAAATTTTTTCCTGAATATTATTGATTTTTTAGGGTGAGTATCAGCATAAATACTCCACAACTATCAGTAAAAAATACGATAGTTGATTTTTAAAAGTTCATGAAAAAATTTTGGAAAGTTCTAAAAATAGGGAAATTGATCATGACATCATATGTAAAAATAAATTTCAAAATTTGACAAGAAAATATTTAAAACCTAATTTTTCTCTTGAATATTCATCATTTTTATTTGAGACTTATTCTTCGTAAACCCTTTAAATTGCATTTTTTTCTATCATATGCACATGCGGTTACTTAGGCATGACTAAAAATGGTTTTAAAATGCCCAGTTTACCCAAATAAGGTCAAACTCTACCAAAGCAGCTGCTAAATTCTCAGTTTCAGATATTTATGACCGTTAGAAAAGGGGTTTGAACAAATTATATGTCTATAAGTTGATTTTAAGAATGGGTAATAGATCAAAAGTTGAAGCAGCTCTCATTGAACTTGTACCTTATCATTGCCTATAGGCATGACCTTGGAACTAGAAGAATGTCTTTATGTTCTGAGATTGTCAAGAAATATCATTTCAGTTTCATATCTCACTGATAAGGATGATTTCAAATTTAAAATGAAAGATAAAAGTTGCACCATTATTTTAAATGACGTGGTCTATGGATTGACCTTAGTAAAGAATAGGCTATTTGTGTTGGATCCCAAAATGCCTTTGTTAAGAATGCCTTAAGGATGAAAGACATTTTGGTGTATTTCATTAGTTTGAACTGATTATTCATATTTATATATTTAAGCTTTCATTATATTATTATTATTGTGTCCTTATTTATATTTACATGTTAGAGAAAATGTAAGTAGATGTAGCTTATAGACTACTTGCATTTATACCATTAGTAATTAATTTAAATTACTAATTCTTGACTACACACTCTATCATTCAGGAATTGGAGAATAGTGAAAAATGCTAGTTGGTTGAAGCTTTCACAAAGATTTAAGAATCTTTGGATGGCATATTCAAATCTACAACTCAAGTAATTAATTATCATGGTTTTATTGTATTCATCTTTAGATTTAGTATTATTTGGTTAAATTTTTTTTTAAAAAATTCCACTTTGCAATCTGATCTATTTTTCTAATAGCCTTTATTTAACATAAATGTGAAAAAAGCTAAAAAGGATGATCCATCGAAAACCTATATTTGGCTTTTGTAGGCTTGGGCAAGTCAATGAGACTCGATTACCCAAGTTACACAGGCAAGGCTATCTTGATCCTTTTGATTTTGAATTATACGTGGTAAGATAACAAAAACTCCTTTCACTGGTAAAAGTGAAAGGGCTAGTGATTTATTGAGCTATTTACATTCAAATGTGTGTAGACCAATGAAGATAACGTCCAAACATGGGCATTTTTACTTCATTACCTTTATCAATGATTACTCGAGGTATCGGTAACTGTCTTTAATGAAGTACAAACTCTAAGCTTTTAAAAAATTTAAAGATTCTAGATTTTTGATCTGATCTAGGAGGAGAATACTTAAGTTTAGAATTCTTAGGTCATTTGACAAAATATGGTATTATGTCTTGCAATGTGGCCCAGGGTGGATCCTCGCGGATCTATGGATGCATAAGACTTAAAATATATTTTTGACTTGGGAATGTCTTTTTGATCAAGATTTTTCCTTTGCGACATGATGAGAACGAGAAGGTATATATTTTTGACTTATGACACAGTGAGGGAGACCATAAGATAAATCGCTTATCTTATTGGTCTTGGATAACCATCATGAAATGGCCAACGTTTGGAGTTACCACCGATCATTTTGGGCTAGGCATGATCGAATGCCTATTAAAACCTATGTTTTGAGTTATGAAACTCAAAACATCGATCCCATGGTCTATGTAGTACAAATATTCATCGTTTGGGTTCGAGAGTTGTTTACACACGATGAGGTATGAACCTTTTTGCGACACTCAAAATCGATACCTTACTAGTTGTATCTTATCTCTGTTTTAATTCTTTCGATCTTACTTCGTCATTATTTTGATATAACCCTCTTTTAATGCATAAATTTTATAGAAATACAAATCCAGGTTTTGATGAAAAAGATTTAATCTCATATATGCCCTGAAGAGATGAGGAATATAGAAATTTTCAATAAAATGACCTCTAGATTTTACTTTAAAAATGGAATGTTCCATTTTAGGCACTGGAGAGATACCCACGTGGAACATTACCTTTAATTTTATTTGAAATGATTTGAAAATATGAATGTAAATAATTATCACAAAGAAATCACGTTAGTAAGGCAACAAATGAAGTAACATAACATGGATCATTCAATGCAATGATAAAGAAAAGGAATGGACCATTGGAATTATCTCGCAATTGGCACCGAGTATTTGGGAATAACCGAATCAATAAATTTCAAGATGCATCTGGGTTTCTTGATTGAAAGAGATTTGTTTGACACATTCGTGAAAGTCCAAAAAGGAGGAAAAAAATTAATTATAGTTAAAAGATAGGGTTAAAGTATCCCTTCGAAAAGGTAGGGTTGGAGTATCCCTATGGGTGACAAATAATTTTGACAAAGAAGGATTTTTAAATCTTGACAATTTTAAAAAGTAGGGTTAGAGTATACCCTCGGAAGGTTAAGGTTGGAGTATCCCCGTGGAAGACAAATCATTTTGACAAAGGAAGATTTTTCAATCTTGACAATTTTGAAAAGCAGGGTTGGAGTATCCCCGTGGAAGACAAATCATTTGGATAAAAAAAGATTTTTCAATCGTGACAATTTTGAAAAGTGGGGCTGGAGTATCCCCTCGAAAGGTTGAGGTTTGAGTATCCCCAAAAGTGACACGTCTGACACTTTTTAGAGAAGTCGAGTTGGAAAACTTAAGTTGACAAAACTTTGTGATTTAGGAAATGTGTGAGCATTTTGACAACTTTTGGAAAAAGAAATTATTGTGAATAAGGATGGTAAAGGTGTAAAATATGTTTGTGCCTTGATACAAGCCAATGGGAGGTCAAAGCATGTTTTTGAGGCTGATCGGGTGATATGGTGACATTCGAAGGTCTCGAGACGAAGCTTGGGAAAACAAACTCAATTTTGACGATAACTGAAAATAAGGGACAACATCACACTGTCCCACTTCTTGAATTTATTCTAAATTGGTTTAAAGGCTTTAGAAGGTGGACAAGATATCGTTAGAAAGGTAACTTGACGACGGTCAATCTAAAAATATTCCCAATATCCCAAAAGGTCACTTTCTAGGGGAATAAATTTTCAAATTCGGATTAATTTCGCTGCTGGTAGAGCATACAAGGGACAAGGTGTGTTAAAATTTAAAAAATCATTTCAGACTCATTTGATATCGAAAAATTACAAATAATACCTTTCTAGAAAGGGAATTTCATGACTTTTTTTGGAAAAATATTTGAAAAATTTGGAAAAATCGTTTAGTGGGTTTGAAAGGCCCAACTAGAATGCACTTTATTACCTTCAGAGATTCTAGATAGTCTAGGTTTAAAAAATCATAACTCTTTCATTCGAACTAGTCTAGGGTTGAACAGATCTCGTTTTAAAGATATTTTGATATATTTTTGGATAAAAATATTATAAAATTCACAAAAAATCATTTAGGATTTTAAAATGATTTTTCAATTTGTAACAGTGCTATTGTCAACAGGGGACAAAACAAAGCAGGGGATATTTCATATTTTCTTTATGTTTACAGGTCCAAACTCGAGTCATTGACGTTTAAATGTCCATGATTGAAGGGAAAGAGTGGTATGAGCATCACGAACTTGTTTGCACAACCCCAGAGTATTTTAGGATGATGAAACAGCTCGTTGATCATATCACTCAAGGTTTAGACTCAAAAACAAGGCATGAACATTTTAGGAACAAGTGTAAGGCCATTTTCATTGCAAAATCAAAAGATTTGAGCTCATTTAATTAAGACTCTAGATCTAAAAAACTTAATTTTCCCTAAGATATTTTGCTAACTTCAAGGAAAATGCTAAGTTTATGCTAATCCTTATTGCTTGAGGTTAACATGCTTGGTTTGGGGAGATTTTGAAAATTAGTTTTTGACAGCCATCAAACAGGTATTTTGATTAGCGAAAGATAACAAACATACAAGGGGATGGCATATAACATGAATGGGGATGCTAACTTTACCAATTGTCTAAACAAAGAAAGTGTTATGCATTTTTCCAAGAAAATGTTATAGATGCTAAAAATGATAATGATTCATGCAAGCTAATGTATCAATGTACTTGAAATGTGTTAGGCTAATGATTCATACATGGATTAAGGATAACAAGATGCATGGATATGGTATAAAATGCATGAACAAGAGCTATCAAAATAATAAGGATGAAATGAGGCATTTTGCACATCAAAAGGGCATTAAAGCATCCAAATCCTAAACTACTACAACCAAAAGCCACAATAATGCATGATAATCCTAAAAGGGTGATGGAAACATGGAGAGCTCACTAAAATGATGAAGATGCTAAAAAATAAAAAATAAAAGTGATAAAGTAGGAAGTTAAACCAACAAAACTTCAATTTTTGGCCAAATAGTTGGAGCAGCGGAGATGGCTTGAATTTTTTTCTTTTCCTTGTTATTAATAAGCAAGAAAAAGAAAGAAATAATGAGGTTTTGGTTTTAGAATGAATAAGGGTGGATTTTAGAATGTGTAATGGTTAGGAATGAGTGTTTTGGGGCTGTTTTTGGATGGTGAGTGAAAAGCTACCGGATTTTGGTTTTCTTGATGGAGGAATGTGTTTTTGGAAGCTGAAAATGAGTTGAAATCTAACTTTTTTTAGTTAAGATATAAGTGGTCCATTTATACCAGCATTTTAGAGCTAATTAGAGGTGTTTTTGGTTATTTCTGAAAGGGACAAAGTGATGTCAGCTTGGTGGCTATAGAGTGGCTGTAGGGAGCAACTTGGTGCCAATATGATGGACATAGGGTGGTTGGTTCAAATGCTGAAATGATTGTCTAGCATATAGGGTGGCTGATGGTGATCTTTGTTAACAAACTAGGGAGGAGTAGGGTAATCATGTGACATTAACCCTTTTGATCTAATTTAGACTTAAAAAAATGTTTGATTAATTCAAAAGTCCAAATTCATAATCTTATATAGGTTTTGACCTTTTTTAATGCAAAGAAACGAGTTAAAATCGAGTTTTTGATCAATGGTGGATGAGTTAAAAATGCCCAGACCATGAAAAATGGCAGTATGTATTGATACATTGCAAAATGTATTGATACATTTAGTCTAAAAACCTTGAGTGTATCGATACAATGATCATTGTATTGATACTATGAACCATTGTATCAATACATGTTGATATGTATCGATACATTTCTTTATAGAATGCACATTTTGGTCTTCGCATGGCTTAGTATCGATACATGAGCTCCTGTATCAATACATAAGCTTATGTGTCGATACATTTACATGTTGTATCGATACAAATGGGGACATTTTAAATTTTTGGCATGTTAGAGTATTGTATCGATACATGAGAACCATGCATCGATACATTCAAGCAAAATTATGAATTTTTTCATATCCATTGTCCCCGGACACCTTGAACTACGTCCTTTAATGCCACATCTTTGCATTTACCTTTGATATAAACCATAGGCCTTCTTGACCTCCTCAAAATCCTTTTTAGTCGAGCAATGATCATAACCCCATCTCATGTCTATGCCCCAGGTTGCTAAAAGAAATTAGCCCAAACAAAATAAGGTGTCTATATTATGTAATAATGGACTCCACCTAAAACATTATAGCTTTTCGATATCTTTTTGGGGATATGTCTTATAGACTGCCATATATCTTTTAAATAGGGTTTTATCTAAATATATGGATTAGACATTATAGGAGTTATGGTGTAGCAAAAGAACATTGTTGTTTTATCTCAAAATATAGGTTTATTTGATTAATATGAAGTGAATATCAATTAATAAACTTCAAGCTAAATTAGTCAAACGTAAATTTGTGAGATATCCAAAAGAGTCATATATATACTACTTTTACTATCCAACTAAACAAAAGATGTTTGTTTTAAAACATGCAGTCTTCTTAAAGAAAAAATTTCTGCTAGAAAAGTTTAGTGGGAGTAAGACAGATCTTGAAGAAGTTCAAGAATCATAAATTAACATTGCAATGGAATCAAAGCCTATGATTAAAGCATTGGATGCTTAACTCGAAGCTTAAAAGACACAACAACTCTATCAATCTGCTAGGATCAGGCAAGTTCTAAAGAGATATGGAATTTTCATGGATCAAGATGACTTGCCTTGCTATACTAAACCTACCAATTTCAAGAAAGCAACGTTTAGCATTGATTTTGAGAAATGGCTCAATGCTATCAGATCCAAAATGGATACCATGGAAGTCAACCAAGTATGGACTTTGATTGATCCATTTGAAGGGATAAAACCCATAAGGTGTAAGTGGATTCTTAAGAGAAAAACTAACAAAGATGGTAACATGTAGACATATAAGGCTAGACTATTGGCAAAACATTATAATCAAATAGAAAGCATTAATTATGAGGAAACCTTTTTGCAAGTTGCCATGGTAAATCCATTTGGATTATGGTTAGTTTAGTTGCATATCATAATTATGAGATATGGCAGATGGATGTAAAAACTGCATTGTTTAAAGGGAATTTGCAAAAGAAAGTGTATATAACATAACCTAATGGTTTTACATCTAAGACAAATCTAAATCAGGTATGTAGATTGAGAAAGTCCACATATAGGCTAAAACAAGCTTCATGGAGTTAGAATATTAGATTTGATGAAGCAATTAAAGAATTTGGTTTTATAAATAATCCTAGTGATCTTTACATCTACAAAAAGGTAAATAGGCAAGCTATTACTTTCTTAGTGCTATATGTTGATAACATATTGCTCATAAGAAATGATACCAATGTTGCAAGACACTAAGGTCTGGCTGTCCAGATTATTCTTCATGAAGGATTTAGGAGAAGTAGCATAAATTATGGGATTTAAGATCTATAAATATAGATAAAAATGATTGCTTGGCTTATCCCAATCCATTTACATATGTAAAGTGTTAAAGAGGTTTAGCATGGAAAACTCTACGAGAGAAAACCTACCTATGATGTATAGTGTGCATTATTTAAAAGAGCTGTGTCCTAAGACATTAGATGGAAGGACACGTATGGAGGGACTGAACTTCTTGTTAGGGGTTACTCTATTGTTAGCTTGCAATATAATTGGGTTGATAGCAAATGGCAAAGTGCTTTTGCATTTACCCTTAATGGTGCTATAGTCAGTTGGAAAGGTTCTAAACATGAAAAGATGATTGACTCAACAACTGAAGTCAAATACATCCCTACCTATGAGGCCATGTTGTAGAATATTTGCATGGATAAGTTCATTTAATGAACTCAATGTGGTTTAAAGCAGTGTTATCTGATAACAATAGAGCCATAATGCAAGCTAAGGAACCAAAGTCTCATCACAAATCAAACATGTTTCACAGCAATATCATGTCATTATAAATGTTATTGATAGATGTGATGTTAGTATGGAATGGTACCCATCGAGAAAACTTAGTTGATCCTTTCACTAAAGTGCTATCCTAACAAGAACATGGTCATCATATGGATGGCATTGATCTTAGACATACGGGTGATTAGCTTTAACGCTAGTGGGAAATTGTTATTATAAGCTTTACAAGCCAATTATTGTGGCTTGCAAGGCATTAGCATTTAGTAATTTCATGTAATCAAATATTATATTATATTATATTAATGTAATAAATGTATTTCTTTACCCATAAGATTTTGTTGTATAATTTTTATAAATATTTTATGTAGATAAAGCCCATGAAATGCATTGGCCTTACGAGGAGATTGTAAAGAGTTACAATTATGTGATCCCTATGTATTAAAACTTTATTTCCAAAACTGTTTCTAGTTATCATATTTTCAAGATAGGACATTGGCAATGCACAAATATTGGCATATGTAAATCTTTATACATGTGATGCATGCAACTGGTCTCATAAGTCGAAGTATATAGATATTTTGGAACACCATATGGGTGCTTGTTATAGTAACAAGTTTACTGAACATGACCTGCCATGAGAGTTTCATTTCGTATTTCAATCATTCCTTAGGCTTGTGACACTAGGTTAGCTTATATAAGAAGTGTCATGCTTTGATTCCATCACAAATAGGTCCACAATAGATGGATGCTTATGGTAGGGTGGTTTTAGGTATGGCATGAATCGTATGGTAGGTGAATAAGTGGTCTAGAGAGGATTCATCACTCTGTGTTAACTCAAAGTCATTAGCCAAGGGAATACTGATTATGGAATTAATACATAAGGGTTACAACTAATATGGAATGGGATAAGAGTAGACACTGAACCATGCTCTTACAAATTCTAGGATATATGATGAAAGAATATTTATTACAGTAAGTTACTGAGCACTGAAAGTCTTATCAAAACCATATTGACACTCTCTGCATGTTGAGTGGCCATGGTACATTGTTAGATGCCAATCATGATCTATAAATATAAAATATTCTTTATTTGGATATTTTATATTCATTGCCAATATGATAAAGGCCTAATGGGTTATTATATAAGGGTGATTAGTAAAAATTATATTAAGAATGGGCTTATATGTCCAGTATAGGTAATAGTTAGGCCCAAATTGAATGAGTTCACATAGGCCAGGGGCAAAGTTATAATTTCTCAAGAATTAAAAGTTTAGCCTTAGATATGTATCCTAATGTTAGTTGTCCCTTATAACCCTAATTTCTCTTAAGAATTGAAGAAAAAAGACTAAAAAAGAGAGGTCCCATTTTCTCTCCATAACCTTAAAGAGAGATTATGCAATCTTTAATTTTTAAGGGGAAAATTTGTTTTATTGTTCATTTTGATTATTGAATCAAGGTTTTCTAAGTGCAAAATAAGGTTTATTGAAACTTAGCTACCAACATGACTCCCAACGATAATGTTTTTCCCTTATTAAAGGTTTTTTGGGTCATCTATATAAATAACTATTATAGGCTAGATGCTTGGGTAGTTTTGGTTTACGACAATTGGGCTTTGTATACATATTCTTAGGTCATGGAATTGCTAAAAGACATCTCAATATTGAGGTATGTTTAAATATTAAATAATTCTTTAAGGTTTTTGATTTTAAAGATTGATCAAGATCATTCAAGATGATTCAGTTTAGGGAGTCTTAGATTATCTTTATGATTCTTTTCCCCTGTGACCTTTATCAACTGTTTTCTAAATTTTTATAATATGATTACTTATTGTCTCAAGACTTCATATAATTGTGGCCTTGCTTGTCATAGTTCTAGGATTTTGATGATTTTTTTTATGCCTTAATGTTGCTTAGATGACCAAAACTGCTATGTTTCACTTTGACATTGAAATACCCCCTACTCAAGCATTTCTTGTTATGTTTTTCTCATTTTCACATGATCAATAGATTTTTAAATGTTCATCCTATCATGTTTTAAGCATAGCCAAGCATTTTGATGTATTTTTACCATGTTTGGATTGATGAAATGTTGAGTTATGTTACTGGTTTGGATGTTCTTCATATTTGGTGTTCTTACTATGTTTTGTTTATCACATGTTTGCTTAAATGCCTCTATGTTTCCTCGTAAAAATCTATTTTTCCAGAAACCCGCAAGTTAAATCTATGCTAATTTCAATAAATAAAGATTAGCATGGATTTAATGTCTTTATCAATTAACCTTCTAATCTTGGGGATAAATCAAGCTTAAATATTTAGATTCATGGCCTAATAAGGTGAAATAAAATTTGTTTTCAAAAAAAAACTCATATTTCATAACAACTTCATTTAGATGTCTTGTTTTAAACTTTGTCTTATGACTCAATGGCATGGATAATGGCTAATTCATCGGCCTACACTTTGGGATTTGGATTGGTTCATTACCCAACTACCATGGCACCAAAACTATGGACATTCAAATGTGTAGAATCTTTGCACATGATTAGGAAGCCCCAAACTGAAAGCCCTTTGTTTTAATATTGATAGCATAATGATCTTAACTTGAAAAATTATTTCCAAACCCTTAAAGAACAACAAATTACCTTTCCAATGGTACCTTTTTCGCCATTGGATCACTTTGAATGAGTGAGTTATGAGTTTTTGAACCTTCACTATTTAGGACCCTTGGAATCAACAATTCATATTCTATTTGGGCTATTTTTGGCCTATCAATTTTTTTTTGCATTTTTAAACATTTTCCCCAAAAATTACATGAAATTCCATTATTAAAAAGGTATTGGTTGTGATTTAACGATTCCAAATGATTTTGGGGTGATTTTTCAAAGTTTACGACACCTTTTCCACTACATCTACTACTAGTGCTAAATCAAACCCGATTTCAAAAATTAATTCTGCCTATAAAGAGATTTTTAGGATTTTTAGAATATTTTTTTACTAATCTATATCAAGTTACCTTTCAAATGGTATCTTGTTTACCACCAAAAACCTTCGAATAGTTTGAAATAAATTCTGAGGGGTGGACAGCGGGATGCTATTCCTATTTTTACTCCTAATCAAATTCAATGAAATTTTTTGAATCACCTTTTTGAGGTGTTCGAATGCCTTAAACTGGGTTAAATGAATTCCCTAATGGATTTATGTGTCACAAAACAAGTCTTACTAGGCTCAGATTAAAGCCCAAACACTTCCCAAAATCAAGTTTCTCTTTCATTTAAGTTATTGGTTTTAATTTAAAATTTACATCTTTACCAAAAATATCCAAGAAAATAGTCTAAATGACCAAATTTTTTTTGCAGGATACTCTAACTCTACTTTTCGAGGGGATACTCCAACCTTACTTTTTGAGGGGATACTCTAATGCTATTTTTTTAAAGGGATACTCCATCCTCACTTTTCGAGGAGAGACTCTAATCCTGCTTTTCAAAAGTTCACTTAAAAATCCAAATTTTTTTTTGTCTCTCTCTCAAGTCTTCCCAAGCTTATCACCCAAAACTTCTATTTTCATGCCTCAAGTGACCACTAAGTCCAAATGCTTATCAAAGTTGTTATTTTGGTTAATGGTTAAAGACAATTACAAGATACATCCTAACCATCCCTTTTTTCTTTACTTTGTGTGTTTCATTTTTATACATTATTATATTTTTCTCTGCTTCACTAACACGCTCCTTTTCTTGATAGTAATTTTGCATCCATGTTCTAAATATCAAATTCATTGAAATTCGAGGCAATGTTCTATGTTAATATCCCTCCAGTGCTCGACATGGAATTTTTTTTAAATTAATTCGAAAACTATTCTATCAAAACCTTTATGTTTCTCCTCTTTCCTGGGATGCAAGGAAAGATATAATTTTGTTACAAAAAACCTGGTTTAATATTTTTAAAATTGCATCATAAAAGGGCATTATTTATGAATAATAACTATATATAACAAATAAGAAAACCAAAACCAAGATAATTCATGGCTAGATGTACCAATTGAGGGCATCATAGGGGTGTTAATCTTTGCCCACACATAACTGGTTCCTGAACCCTTTAAAGTGAACTTTGCTATATGCAAACCATAAAAATTAGTCTTTGGAGTTTCATAATTCTAAAATATCAATTTTAAGGATGCCTGGTCATGCTTAACCCAAAATGATCGATGGTGATGCTAAGTTTTGGCCACTACGAGGTGGTAATCCAAAACTAATTGGATGAGTAATTCACCCAATGGTCTCCCCTATTCTAATCATTAAAAACCTCTTCTTCTTACCTTTATATGCTAGCAAACATCTTAATTAAGGGACATAGGCATGTCATCTAAACAATGGGGAAATGGCATGTGGTGATAGTGTCGATACTAGTTTTTTCTTTGGAATGCCATGTAATCCTCTTTCAGACCTTTGAAACTTTTTTGACATGATCTCGCTCTTTAATGACCCTATTCATCTCTTCATCTCAAAGGTAGATGTCTATCTTTAGTTGACTCTTTTCCTCTTTTAACTGAGCGATCTTTGTAATAAAGGTTGCCATTTCTTATTCAAATTCTCATATGAGCAGTTCAGCTTCAAAAGAAAACTCATTTACTAGGATTTAAGCTGACCTATCATTGGTTAATGGTAAGGTATCATTGATATAGCAAATCCTTCGCTTCTTGTATCTTGGGGTAATGTTGCTTACCCTCTAGGCTTTCTATATAACTTCTTCCCTTAGATTCCTAAGATTCTTGACTTATTGTTCTTTAAACTTGTCCTGAGACTATTTTCTCTCCAGAAACTTGGTAAAAGGATAAAATTCAATCAAAAAAATTATAAAATATCCTCTTTTCTTTAAGCCAAAGTGATTGAGAGCTAGATATAAAGGAGTGGAGCATATCTAATAAATCCACCCGTTCTTTTTTTTTGCAAAAACTGAGGTCTTCGATAGTCTCGATGATGATAAGGGGTATAGGGTTGATGTTTCAACAAAATACAAAGAAAAATCCATTACTGCTGCCTTTATATGGCCCAAGACTTTTGAGAATATGACTAGCCTATATAATGCTAAAGCATAGATGTCTTGGATCTTCTTTAGATTTGTAATACTCATCATTAGTTATTTCAAAGTGATCCAAGAAATGCATTTGCTATTCTTTTTTGTCTTGATGTGATCATCGACCCATGATTCTGAAAACTTGAGAATATATGCTAACCTTCTCTTAACTGGTGGAGGTTTCAGTGCTTTACAATAAACCTTGTTGAATTTAGCCCCTTTAATGTTGAGCAATGTGGTAACACTCATTGACAGTGGGAACCAAATCTTCTTGATTAAAGATGAAGCATCAGTACATAAGATTCCAGAACTATGATGCTATTTGCAATATACCAAAATCTAGTCAAACTTGAAGTAGTAGGGCTATGTCCCCATACTTTTTTATGAATGACTCATTATTTCTCCAACTGGCTTATATGCGCTGTAAATCATGCCAATCATTTAGATGGTATCTTATCTTGAACATTTCATGCATAAGCAAGACATAATTGAGCTTAAGGATATCCCTATCTTTACATTGTCAACTCTCTAACCATGCTTTAACTTCTTTAAAAAATCGGAGAACAAAAGTAAGCTGTTACACCATGACAAACACCCCGTACTAAACACTAAGCCTTTAGCTAATTATCCCATAATTATGCTTATGATGAAATGATGCATGCAACATAAAAAACAGAACAATAGGTTCGTGACTGCACAAAATAACATAGATAAGAATGACAAATAAAAGAATGGAAATGAAAATAAAACATAAAAACTGCCTTGATGATTGGCGTTATGATGCCTAGGTTTGAATAATGTAATAAAGTGTCTGGGTTGAAAATATCCTTGTTAAGGTGATATGATACCTCGAAGAGTAGGACTAATAATCTACGTTACAATGTTCGTACATCCTAGTACTAGAAATATGTTAAGCCATCGATCAAACAACATAATAGTTAACCCGGATAAAGTTTTACCTTTATTACGATGATATGTTACCTTTTCAGGATAAAACTAATTGAATAGGGGATGATGTTGTTCATCATCACTTAAAAGGTAGGTATGCATCAAGCCATCACTTGGACAACATAATGGCTTATTCAAGTGAAGTTTCACCTTTATCTAGTTTATACGATATCTCTTAGGGACAAAACCAGCTGATAAGGTAGTGATGTTCATTCATCACCATCTAAGAGGTAGTTTTACGTTAAGTCATTACTCCAATAGCATAATGGCTTATTCAGGTTGGATAACTTTTTTAAGGCGGCATGGTTACCTTGTGAATGATGACATTCATTTACCGTCGCTCACTTATTGACAAAGATCAACCATTAATCAGATGATGTAATGATATGTCCTGACACTAAAATAACATACGTGGGTGACAATGTTCATTCACTATTTCCTATGCAACTATGGTACATGTAAGAGTAAAGGTAAGAAGTGTTTGCCTACGTGTTCTTTTTCTCTGGGTCATTCTAGCAGCATTTTGGTATGATTTGACATGGTTTAGCTCATAGGGTTCACTATATAAGGTTTGAGTTAACATCTAGATCGATATTTGAATCACTCCTCAATCCATTAAGGATAATTAAGGCATCATGATCCTACGCCCATCGCAAGCTTGGCAGAACAGGTTTAATCTTATGGGTGTATTTCCTTATGTAAATGTGGAAGGTTAGTCACGAGAAACGTAGATAATTTACACCTTAAAAATTCTTGCTATGCCTATGTGGAGGGTTACTTAAAAAGGTGAATAGCTTAATTCCTCCTAATATTTGGGACCCTAATCCCACCATGGAGATTGGTGAGACTCTAACACAAATGCAAGTGCATAGTGTGTGTGAAGGAAATATTTAAACCTTTTGTTACCCCTTGTTACCATACTTATTAAATAGATATTTATTTAGGAACAATGTAGTCCTTGACAATCAAAGTTAAAATTATGAAAAGTAAAAGATTAGTAGACAAAAATGAAAAAGGATTTAGTTAAATAATGACCAAAATAAAAAAAAAATTGAAAACTAAGACATGGCTAGTCTAGGCTTACTCTTTAAAGTGGACCTTAGTGAAGTCGCTAAGCTGTCAACAATGTGCTTCACTCTTTGTGAAGGAAATGTGTGACTTAAAAAGATAATTGTCTTAACGAAGAAGTGTCCTCCAAAATGGGACTCTTCTTTTTTGATGTAATGGGAATGAGAAAATTTAGATTCTCAAGTCTTAGTTGTAAAAGGGGAACATTATACGAATCGCTTGTCTAACTGGTCTTGAATGGCCACCCCAAAGTCGCCAACGCTTGGAGTCACCATTGATCATTTAGGCTAAATGTGATCAGATGTCTATTGAAGCTGATCTTTTGAGTCGTGAAACTTTAAACATCATTTCATGGGCTACATGGTCCAACAATTTGACAGTTAGGTTCAGCAGTAGGTTACATACGGATAAGTATTAACATCCCTATGATGCCCAAAATTAATACCTTCTTGCTCTATCTTCACTTAGTTTCAATTTCCTTAGTTCTAACTTGTTATTATTTCTATATAATTCCTTTTTATGCATGAATTCATACAAAATAGTAAATTCAAGTTTTAAGGAAAAGTTTAATCCTATATGCGTCCTGAAGAGGTGGGAAACATAAAGATTTTTGACAAAAATGATTTTCAAATATAATTTTGAAAAACTAGATATTTCACGTTAAGCATTAAAGGGATATTGATACGAAACATTACCATTGTGATTGTTGAAAACAATTTGAAAATATGAATGCAAAGTGAACACCGTAGAGAGAAATGTATTAGTAAGGCAAAAAAATGAGATAATATCGCATAAAATAAATCACACACAAAAAGGAAAAGAAGGGACGATCAAAATGTATCTTGTAATTATCATCGGTTATCTAGAAATAACCAAGTCAACAATTTTTGAGATACATTGGATCCACTGGTTGATTGAGGCATGAAAACTGGGTTTGAATTTTGAAAAGTTTGGAGAAAATTTGGGGAAAAAAAATTTGATTTCTGACAATTTTTAAAAGACAAGGTTGGAAATTTTAAATTGACGAAAATTGACTATTTTTTGACAAAAATGACATTTTTTACATTTCTTGACAAAATTGATAATTTTTTTTACTTAAAAGGGAGTTGATAAAAATCGAAATTGAAAAAAAATTTAAAAAATGTTCATTCCTTGATCTAAGCCTAGGGGTAGGTTGACACATGTTCTTAAAGTCACTAAAGGTTGATTGAACTCATTTGGAGGCGTCCGAATGCCTCAGCAATGGATTTTGAAAAAATCAATTAATTTTTATAACTGTTGAAACAGGGAACAACATATTTTATTCTGGGCTAATCCAGAGGGTATAAGGGTTGGTTGAGGTATCATTGGAAAGACAAATCGATGAGAATGAACATAAATATATGCCAAAATACCAAAAACTTTCTTTCTATGTGCAAATAATTTTGGAAGTTGGGACTCTTTTAGGCATTGGTAGCATGTGTAGGAGAAATGGTGCAACAGATTTTGAAAAATCATTTCGGACTCATTCAGAATTGTTGAATTGCAAATAATACCTTTACAGAAAGGGAATTTCATGAAATTTTGAGAAAAATATTTAAAAAATCCAAAAAAAAATCATCTGATAGGCCGAAATGACCAAAATAGAATGCAAATTGCTGATTTTAGGATTCCAGATAGTGTTGGTTTGAAAGATCGTAACTTTTTTATCCAGAATAATTTGAGGGCAAATAGGATACCCTTGGAAAGATATTCGATGCCCTTTAAGATAAAAATATAAAAAAATTCGTTAAAATGTTTTATGGCTCAAATTTGTTTTCAAGTTATGGTTATAGTGTTACCAAGGCAAAAAAAGGGAAATTTCAATTTTTGAGTTTCCTAGAAGTAGACTTAGGTTATAGACATTCGAATATCCATAAAAAATGAGGTAGTTGATAACGGTTTTACAAGCTCATTCACACAGTCCTAGAATAGTTAGGATAATGGAACAGTACATTAACCATGTCATTAGTAAGGGACTCGAACAACAAAATCAAGGCACAAACAACTTAGGACAAGTGAAGAAAAAACCATTTTATTTTTTTATGAAAATCAGAATATTTAGTCTCATTAAACCTTGAGTCCAAACATGGAAAGCTTGATTTTCTCTAAGATTAGAGGACCAATATATGGAAAACCTTAAGTTCATGTTAATCTCTATTATTTAAAATTAACATAGACTTAACTTGGGGGTTCTTAGAAATAGATTTTGCCACATAGTACATAAAACATTTTGACAAACATGTGATGAACTAAATATGACATTCATGAAACATAGAAGACATGTTTAAACAAGCAAAAATGACATTTAAACATGAAAATTATGACAAAAAAGCAAAAAAAAATGAACAATAAAATGCATGGAGATGTTAGCTTCATGAATGACATCAAGAAATCATGCTATGGGAAATGATATAAACATATTTGAACAAGGAAAAACTTATTGAAATTTCAATTGGAGGACCAATATATAGAAAACCTTAAGTCAATGTTAATCTCTATTATTTAAAATTAAAATAGACTTAACTTGGGGGTTCTTAGAAATAGATTTTGCCATATAGTACACAAACATTTTGACAAACATGTGATGAACTAACTATGACATTCATGAAACAAAGAAGACATGTTTAAACAAGCAGAGATGACATTTAAACATGAAAATTATGACAAAAATGCAAAAAAAATGAATAATAAAATGATGGAGATGTTAGCTTCATGAATGACATTAAGAATCATGCTATAGGAAATGATATGAACATATTTGAACAAGGAAAAAATCATTGGAATTTCAAGGCAGTATTAAATCTAGTTTTTAATATGAATTAAGCACATAAGCATAGAGAAGCATGGTGGAGGGGTCAACAAAGAACTAAAAGTCTTAAGTCTGACACAACCAAAGCCGCAAAATGCTTGAGAGTCTTAAGAATAGGATCATGGTCACATGGATTTGGCTCACTAAAGTAATGAAAATGCTAGAAGGCAAGTAAATAAATGGAGAAAAAGTAAGAAATATACTTAAAAGGCTTAAAAACCTTACTAGTGATGTTGAGTAGAAAAGTCTCTACATTTATAACTTGTTTTTTTCCCTTGCTTAATTAGTGATTAGTAAGAAAAGGTGGCCAAGAATAAGGTTGATGGTTATGGTATCAATGAATGGGAGTTTTGTAAGGGAATCTATGGCATTAGAGGGGTTTTAAAGGGGTTAAGATAGAGTTATGGGAATAGTGTTTTTCCAAATTTGACGCTGATGTAATAATGTGTAGAGATATCTTTGGCTGAACACATAACGCATCTTATATAGGATTTAATTTCAGCTATCAAAAACCTAGCAATGAGCAAGCTTTCAACATTTCATCGGTTGATGTATAGCCTTGATAGCAAGAAAAGACCATATATGAGTTAACATAATGAGTAAGGTCTAGCATGCCCTTTATTAATCCACATTATAAGACGAAATGCCCTTTTGCCAAGTTTAATAGACCATTCAAAAATTTTATAACCTAATGCTTAATGCCACAAAGTGAAATCCACATGATTCTTAGGAACTTATGGTTGAGATAGAATGATTTTTAGAGCCAAAGTTATGACCAAATTTATGTTTTAATGTTATGGTGCAAGGAAGTGTAAAATGTCACTAACTGGGCAAATTTTGCATATCTATATCGATACAAAATTTTTATATTGATGCATAGAGCAAATTTTGCCTAAATGTATCGATACATTGAAAAAAGGTATTGATACATTAAACCATATATCAATACTCTCACTTATGTATTGATACATTTTGGCCAAAACTTATGATTTTAGCTATAACATAACTTTGTATCACTAACAATACTAATTGAGCAAATCTATGAATAAATGGCCTTCTATATCGATACAATGATGTAAAGGCCTTGTATCGAAACCTAAGGATCATGTATCGATAGCTACTCATGGAAATATGAATTTTTACACACCTTTGGCTCTTAAGCACCTCACTTTAGCTAGGAATGATGGATGACTGACCTGTGCTTGTCTAGACGACTTTGGAAAATAGGATGTCTACGTAAGTCACTGAAGTGTCTTTGGAAAATATTTCAATGCCAGTCATGTATAATAGTCCTTAGACTTAAGATACAAAGTCATCTTGTATGCAAGTGTATACTTAGATTTATTTAAAACAAGTCTATAATAGATGTATGGTTAAGGTAGGGTACATAGCTATGGCATAAAGCATATTGAGGATGAATGAGTGATCCAGAGATGATCCAGCACTTCAAGTGACATTAAAGATTATCTTTAATGATTTTGACTACTGTTAAATGGATTAAAGTCTCTAGACAAAGCATAAGGAATTTTAAGGAATAGTTCCTTATAAATTCATGATCATTAATCATGAGTGACAAGAACTAACATGGATGAGGGATTGAGTAGATGCTACACCATCTCATCTATAATATGGAATATATGATGAAAAGACCATAGTATATGGATAAATTGGTTACTAAAAGGTTTGAAAGAAGTCATATTTCATTCTATTACCATTTAGGTGGTCATAATGGATTGCTAGACCTTGCTTATGGTCTATGTCTATAAATAGTAAGTTATGTGTGAAAACATAAATTTCTATTTATGTTCATTTCTAAGAAGTTAAGAATGTAAAGGGTCATAGGCAATAATATAGAATTGTTAAATTGAATCTGGTGTTTAATTAAGCTAGACTTAATTGAATAAAAGATAAATTAAGGAGGACTTAATTGAATAACTTCAATTAAGAATTATTTAAGACATGAATTAGATTTATAAAATCTAATTAGAGATATTTTAATATGGCAATAAAGATAAGAATGTCTTATCAAGTAATGTCAATATGTAACATGGTATTAGGGATTGTAGACACCTCATTTTGTTCGAGCCATCATCTAAGGCATTAAAGGTCACTATTTGAGGTATTATCGAGGTTATCTGGACAAGCACGAGTCAGTCATCCGTCATTCCAGGCTAAAGTAAGGTGATTGGAGAGCCTAAAGTGCATAAAATTCACATTTTCATGAGTAGGTATCGATACATGACTGATAGAAGGCCTTCACATCATCAAAATTCTAAAATCCACTGTTTGTATTGATATAGGATGACAACTATTGATACTTTTATTCAATGTATTGATACATTGGTATTTGTATTGATACAGAGTTATGTCATAGCTAAAATTATAAGTTTTAGCCTAAATGTATCGATACACAAGGGGACTATTGATACAGCCTCTAATGTGTTAACACATTCTTTAATATATCAATACATCTAGGCAAAATTTGTTCTATGTATGAATACAAAATTCTTTATATCAATAAAAATAGGCAAAATTTGCCTAGTTCGTGACATTTTCTCTCTTTTGCCCTATGTCATTAAAACATGAATTTGGTCACGACTTTGGCTCCGAAAATCATTCAATCTCAAATGTAACTCCTTAAGAATCATGTGGATTCATTCTTAAGCTTTAAGCATAAGGTTATAACATTTTTGAATGGTTTATTAAGCTTGTTACAAGGGCATTTTTTCTATAATATGGATTATTAAAAGCAAACTATACCTTACTCAATATATTAGCTCATGCATAGTCTTCTTTTGCTGCCAAGATTGTACATCAACCAATAAAATGTTAAAAAGTTGCTTCTTGGTACAATGTCTCACCATGTTGTACACCATAAATATCTTAAATGCCCTACCTTTGCTAGGTTTTTGATGGTTGAAATTAAATCCTATACAAGATACATAATGTGTTCAGCCAAAAAACCTCTACATATGTTTTTACATTAGCCTTCACCTTTAAAAAAAATACTATTTTTGTAGCCCTCTCTTAACCTTCTAAAGCTCTTCATTGCCTTTGCCTTTCTTTTCAAAACTATACCTCTATTGATAGTACAACCATTAAGCTCATTTTTGGCCAACTTTTCTTATGAATCAATAGCAAATGAAGGGAAGAAAATGAGCTATAAATGTAGAGACATTTTTAAACCACCTCACTAGTAGGGTTTAAAGCTTTTTGGTATATTTTCTACTCTTTCTACACCAAATCCATGTGACCATGACCTTATTCTTAGGACTTTCATGCATTTCCTGACCTTGGTTGTGGTAGACTTAGTATTTTTGGTGCTTTATTGATCTTTTCTTTATGTTTCTCTATGTTTGTGTGCTTGGTTTATATTGAAAACATGTTTTAATGTTGTCTCGAAATTCTAGCAAGTTTTCTTCTTTTTTAAGCATGTTCACATCAATTCCATGGCATGATTATTGATGTCATTCGTGAAGCTAACATCTCCATGCATTTTCTTGTCATTTCCTTGCTTTTTTGTCATCATTTTCATATTTAAAAGTCATCTTTGTTTATTTGAACATGTTTTCTATGTTTATCACCATGAATATCATATTTAGTTCATCAAAATTCTTGCTTGATGTTTGTCAAAACTTGTTTTCTAAAACTCAAAATAGCTCAAACTATCCAAAATAGGATGTTTATATCGACACAAAAGGACTATTATATCGATACTATCTATATTGTAATGATACAAGAAAGTTAGTATCAGTACAGGCCTTATATTTTTGGGTTTTATTGGGTTTTTGTTCATGATATTGATACGACACTTAAAGTATCGATACTCCCTTAAAGTTTTTCAAAAAATGCTTAGAAAAACATGAAATTTTCACCTCCAAAACCTGTGATATGAAGTTTTAATTACAAACCTTTGATTTTAAACATTTAAATGTCATATGAATGAGTAAAAGTTTGAATTAGAACACTTTTAAAATCAAGTTTGAATAATCTTGCATGTTTGGACATATAAACAACTTAAGTTCAAGCAATATGCAACTAAAGGTCTTGAAATAAGAAATTTTCATTCAAACTATGTATGCACAAGTTTATAAACA
Organism: Adansonia rubrostipa; assembly: GCA_038381775.1. Classification (NCBI taxonomy): domain Eukaryota; kingdom Viridiplantae; phylum Streptophyta; class Magnoliopsida; order Malvales; family Malvaceae; genus Adansonia; species Adansonia rubrostipa. The sequence goes on from JBBYHM010000027.1 coordinate 8,449,132, forward strand.
TTTTTAATATATACCAAACTTGTCTAGGCCATAAGATATGAGCAGATAACATGATCAAACATCCTTAGTCTCATGTAAGCATAATTGATCACAAAGCATTAAGGAGACTTAAAGACTTGCTAAGAGCATGTTTTATAGTATCGAATCACATATGCAAGCTTTATATGTTTCCCTTAAGGATATGTATACAATTCATTCATCCAATAAAGTTTGCTACGTATTCAAAAACATGAATTTATTCAAATTAAACTTTTATGCACAAATCATGCTTAAGTTCATGTTTCATATCATCATTTAATAAACCATAGAAATATATCACCATTAAGCACATAATTTTCAAATGCATATTCAATCAAGCTCATACATATTTAAGATGAAAGATATGTGTTTTCACTAAAATCATTTTGCATTAAAATATAAAAATCATTTTTCAATAAAACATTATACATATAAATAAACACGTAAACACACACACATATATATAATATGAATAGGTAACTACATATGCTAAAGACAAACTTAATGTTTAGAAGTTACCCATCACACTTCCTTGTACTTCCTTTTATGTCTAGAGCATATATTTGTATTACTTTACTCTTAATTGCTCCAACATACCTATAAGAGACTTTCGCTTGGTTTTTGTACCCAGATTGACTTGGTCTTTCGAAGTTAGTCTTATAGCCTCTTGTTCCCTTAAGAACCCAGACTTGGCTAATTTTAAATTTTGTCTTTTTCTTAGTAAGACAAGTATGTGATGTATGATCATGGTATTTGCAATGATTATATTTGGTTATGCTATTTAGGATTTGTCTAAAATAATTTTCTTTCCTGTATAAAGCTTTTAATTTTCTTTTTAAAATCAAAATTGATTTTCTCTAAAATATCAATTTTTAGCTTGGAATCATCAAGGTTATTTTTCAAATCTTTATCTTTTTTTTTAAAACATAATTTTTTATTTAAAAAAAATATTTTTCAGTTTTTAACTTAAAATCATTTTTATATGTTTTGATTTGGTTTCTTCAAACTTCATTGCAAGTTCATCAAATGCATCTTACAATGTAAGAATTTAAGTTACAAGAGTTTCAAGTTACCTTAGGTTCATTAATAACCATAAAGCATGACATATTTGGATTTGAGGAGTGGTTTTCACAAGGCTTCTTTTTGTATTCTTTCTTTCTTTTTTTCTCCATAGAGTTTCTCTAAGTTTTACCATATTTCTTTTGCATTTCTAGACTAGGAAACTTTATCATAATCACTTTGACTTAATGCACAAAGAGAGTTTAAGTGGCCTTAGGATTGAGTTGAGCCTTCTTTGTAGTATTTCCATCCCATTTTCCTTTTTCCTAAGGTACTTCCAAAAGACCATTTGTGATGATTCTCCAAACACCATAAACGAATGCTTGGATAAAGAACTGATAAAGAACTTCATCCTTATTCTTCAGTGGAAATAGTTTTGACCATTTAAAAGTGGAAGACTTGTAATGAAATGTCTTTCTTGGCACATGAACTCCATATCACTATTTTAAAAATTCCTCAGTATTTTATGGATTTTTGTTTAAGATGGTTAAACCTTCAAAAATGAGACTGAGCTTTAATACCAATTGTTAGAACTTGAATTTGGCAAATGAAATCGAAAGATGGGTAAATTGATTTCTCAAAAACTTTTTTAGAATAAAACTTCAGACATGTAAATTAAGAAATGTTAATAGTGAATGCTTTAGAGTTGCAAGATAGTGCAATAAACAAGTAAATGAGTAAGGGATAGAGAAGCAAACAAAACAATCTATAGAGGTTCGGCTTCACTTGCCTATGTCTTCTCCCTTGGCGTCACTTATTAAGGAGTTCTTCAATTCATTATCTTGAATTGTTTACCTTTCAAGCACAGGGTAATAACCTTTACAACTTTTTATCTTTCAAGGACAAGATAGAAACATCTTCCCTATCTTTTATGGCTTTTATGGCTAAGATAGAACCATTTATCTTTAATGGCTGAGATAGAACATTCTTCTTACTTTCAAAGGCTAAGAAGAAACCTCTTTATCTTTTAAGGCTTAGATAGTAACCTCTTTATCTTTTAAGGCTAAGATGGCAACCTCTCTATCTTTCAAGGCTAAGATAGGAACCTCACTATCATTTAAGGACTAGATAGTAACCTTTCTACCTTTTAATGGTTAAGGTAATAACCTTCCTTTTTTGTAAAAGTTTTTAGGTGTGAACAAAAAAAAACATCTAAAAGGTATGTGTTTACAGGTTTAAGCTTTAAGATGGATGATTATAATGATACAATATGAAGAATACACAAACAATAGGAAGAATTAATCTTATACAATAAATGAACTACTTTAAAGCTTGTAAAGATGAATGATATGGCTATATGCAATTTTTCTTCTTGATTCTTTGCTCATGGAGGTGTTAGAGAGGCTTATTTATAGCTTTGATCTTTAATATGGCCATTACTGATGTTTGACTAAGGTTTAGAGCTATCGGAGCTTTATAAATTCAAGTTACCATTAAAATACGCTTTTCTAATCTTAACTCAATCCTTATAGCATTGATGCAAGATTTGAATCTTTACCTATTATATTGCATGGTATCAACATAGAAGATTTTGTGTCAAGACCTAGTAATTTTTCAAGGTCTATTATTAATACAAAGAACATTTGTATCGATGCTTAGCCTATTGTATCAGTACAAGGATGGTTAGTATTGATACAAATAAGGGTTTCATGAAAACCTTAGCTACTGCCAAGCATTCTATTGATATTTATAGGGTTTGTATCAATACTTAACATTGTGTACTTGTAAGGGTTTTAAGCTTGGTAATGATACTAACATGCATCAGATTGATACGTACATTAAAACACCCTATAAAATGATTTTTCTTGCTTTAAAACTTACTAAACAAGTCTGAAACATATTCTAAATATCATTATATATTTGAAACATCTTTTTTTATTAGAAAATATGAAGTCTCAAACAATTTAAGGAAAAATAACTATGTTAAAAACATTAACTTGAAAACATTTAATTACAAGCCACTTAAACTTAAGTTTTTTGTTATATCAAAATCGAGATAATTCAAAGTTAATAAAGCTAATATTTTATTAAAACCTTTATGTTTCTCCATCTTCCTAAGTTACATAAAGGTGTTTGAAATTATATTAAAAGCTCAGATTTTCTATCTTAAAAAATGCAACATAAAAGGGATTATACATGAATAATAAATGTTTAAATATTGAGCAAATTGAATATCGAGATAACCTATAGCTAGATAGTGTTGATTTAGGATGTTTTATGGGTGCTAATCTTTTCCCGTGCATAATTGACTCTAAAATACTCCTAACAAACTCTAGATATACATAGACCATAAAATTGGATCTTCAAGTTTCATGACTCCAGATACTAGTTTTCATAGATGTTTGATCAGACTTAGCCCAAATGATCGATGGCGACTCCAAATCTTTGGCCACTTTATGGTGGTTGTTAAGGATTAGTCTGATGAACAATTCATCCAACAACCTTCCCTATTTCAAATAATGATAAACACTTATTTCTCAATTATCACTCCTAAAATCCAATCAAGGATCATTTTTAAGTTGAGAGTGTCTCCCATCATCAAGGGGTATGTTACAACAACTTGGTAACTCTATAGGGGACAACTAGAGAGTCTACAATTAGCTAATTTTATCAGTTCTTAGTTTTCTTAGGTTTTTTTTATCATTACTTAATTATAATACTCTTTCTCTGTTTTTATATATAACCATTATTTGCTGATATCTTGCATGTACTTTTTTTTGTGATTGCTAGAGGCCTTCTTTTACCTGAAAAATTAATGTATCAAATTTTTTGAAATGGTAATAAAGAGTAAAACAAAAAGGCTTGTTGTTTCCTTGACATACATTATACATTTGCATTTACACTAGACTCTCGACCAACATCACATTGGAGAAAGATTAGAATCTTTATTAGGTTAGAGTGAGCTACTTGCCTTTATGAGGGTGATCTTCCATGGGCTATGATACCTGTTAAGGTGTAAAATACCAATGCTTTCCTGGTATTATACTTTTTCGTATAGGCATAAGGAAATACATCCACCAAATCAATCTTTTTCCACCAAGCCTACAATAGGCTTCAGATCAGGGTTCCTTGGCTATCCTTATCAGATAGAGGAATAGTTTAGGAACTAATTTAGAGTCAACTAACCTCATATAATGATCCATATGAGCTAAATCCTATCAAACCATACTTATGTTTTGTTAGAGTAACCTAGAGAATAAACATCAAAGAAAACACTTCCTTTACTCTTTTATTAGTATATGTAGGCAATAGTGTAGAACATCATCACTAACATTTGCATTTTTTTCACCCCAAAAGACATCATATGTCTTAACAAATTGCCAGGGCTTACCATTATGTTGTCTGATAGACATTTAACATTTATTTTGTTCTTTTAAGTGATAACATAAGAATATTATCACTTAAGATCTTATTCATGGCTTGGTATCACCTTTAAGGGAATAAAATTTGCTAAGGGAAGTTAGTATATTATCCTACCGAGGGCTTAATGTCTGCTAATCAGTAGATGATAATGAATGAATATCATTGCCTAAATTGCTACTGATGTCCTAAGAGGCCTAGTACCACCTATGATGAACAAACCTAACTTGAATAGGCCACATGCTGTCCAATCGATGGCTTGACATCAGCTTACCATTGGTTGGCGATAAATAAACATCACTACCCCAAGTCTTAATTTATCCCAAAAGACACCATATCATCTTAATAGGGATAATTATAACTTGGACATATCATTATGTTATCCGCACCAACCTAGGCTTTAATGGGCAGGTGACGCTACTCATGGCCTTCCATTTTGCCCTAAGGCATCGTAACAACTATAACTAGGCAATTTGTATGATTTATTCTTTTATTCTTGCCGATATTTCTTTTCACTACCTTTTTTTTTGTGTTGCACGCAATCGGTATGGGGGCAATGGTGAACAAACACCATAATGCCCATAATAAAATAGGGTCTTTGCCCAATAGGCAACATGTCTCCTTGATAAGGCTTAAGGCATAATTTGTCCATTTGTATAGATTCATTCTCATAAGAGCCATACTACCATGGTAGTTGTAATAAGGATGTGATGATACGCATGCATCATTTTGCCATCATTAAGGTAATTTTGCTCACCCTTAGGAAAAGCTTAGAGCTCGTTAGGGTAAAAGCTTTATTAGTAATGAGATTTTTGTGTATATTGTATGCATGTCAAGCATTCCACATATCACTCCTAATACTATTTGCAATTATCAATGTAAATTTCCATGACAACATTTTCATGTTCATATCATCTTTTCATACCTCACATCAACATCCTTTTTGCACTCACAGGTATGCATAAATCCAGCATGACACATGAAGTTGGAGGTAGAATGGCAATTTATATGAGTGCAAGAATTTTTGTAAAAAAGCTCCACTATTCTTTTGAAAGGTATTAGGATTTATTGAAGTTGTTTATCATAGAAGATGAGAGCTTATCCAGAATTGAGAAATTGGAGCTCCTATATAAACAAGATCAAGACCAGATGCTCTATAGCATGGAAGAGTTGTAAGCCTAGATAGCAGAGATAATGAAATTATTGGTGGCCTCTATGAAAGGGAAAGAATGGGTTGACACTACTGATAATGAAAAATGGTCGATAAACCTTGAAACCAATCCAAAAGATAACACTAGAGCTACACTGACCTAAGAAGGGGCATCCCAAGAGTAACAACCCTACATAGTGCCAATTCCAAAAGTACACCCAATGATCTACATGAATCTAACTGTAGCACCATATATGTTCTCTAAATGCCATGGGGCAAAATATAAGGTCTTCCCCTACTGATCCATTAGTCCTAGGTCTTGGTGACCCAATAAAGCTAAAGAACCCAACAACATCAAACCCTTAAAAATTATAAAAGGTGTCAGCACATACCAGCTACTAGAAAAGCATCCTAAGGCTATATAAAGGAGCGATAAATTTAGAGCTATCGAAGTTTTGGATCTGATGACCAACCTTGTAATTCCACCTATGTTCAAGGTACTTAAATTCAATAATTCAATGGGACTTCCTCTCCTACTGCTTATATTTGGATGTACCATCGAAAAATGGCTAGGTATAAAGATAATGAGAATCTCTAAATGCACTGGTTCAAAAATAGCTTAACTAGGGTAGTTGCTTTATGGTACAATGAACTGGAAAAAGCCAAGATACAGACATAGGTTGACCTTTGCTAGGAATACCCTAAAGATGAAGACATTTTTGATGTATTTCATTAGTTTAAATTGATTATTCATATTTATATATTCAAGTTTTCATTATATTATTGCTATTTTTTCCTCATTTATTTACATGTTAAAGTAAATGTAAGCAAATATGGCTCATTGACTACTTATACTTTTATTGTTAGATGTTGCATGTAATAGATTTTATATGTAGAAAGACAACATTCTAAGGTAAGTAGTCTAAATATATATTCCATAGTCTATAAGGTTAATGTGAGCAATTAACTCATGATAAGACTATTATGTTGTCTAAATCTAATTAGGGAGATGGCTTGTCTTGGCCATTTGGAGCGGGTTGACTCTCAGGTAGAGACATAAATATATTGCCTAGAAGTACTGATATATCAAACTGGACCAAAGTGCAATTAATCCATTAATAAGTCTGTTTACTTGGATTAATTCATTTTTTAAATTCATTGTATAATTACCTTAATCGTGAGTAAGTAATTGACTTCATGTGTATAACTTGTGCACTTTGACATTTCAAAGGCTAAAGCATCTCAAGTAGTAAGCTACTCGATTAATTTGTTAGTATATGACTTATACTTGATGAGAGCTTTACCTATAGATATAGAGTCATAGCTTTTATAAAGAGTTAAGGTTATCCTCTTAAAAGACATTATACAAGATAGCAAAAATAGATGAGGCCTTGGTTATATATTTATCAAATGATAAATTATTCACAATGTTGAACAATCATTTTCACATAGAGAGTATATTGGAACTTTAAGATAAGGTGATCAAGTAGGTAAAGTAAACTTTAACCTCAAGTTGATCCCGGATATAATATGAGGTTATTACATAATTGACAAGTCATTGAACTAAAAGGCTATTTGTAGAGCTTACATAATATGATATATAATTGGGAGTGCAATCCTAAGTCTTTACTGGTATGACTCTGAGATCAATAATTATATGATTAACTATTCGATATAGAATAACTAATATACATATATTATTGAAGCCTAATTATATATGTCCAATTGGTCTCTCTACTAGCTCAACATAATTTCTTGACGGATGGTTATTGATCAAAAAACCTGAAGCCAGATGATTCTCCATATGGTGAAGTAGTGCATCGGATATACTCTTTTTAGGGGAGTAGGCATTTACTTCGATAAATATATAAAAGATAATTTTTGGTGTTATTTATTTAGAATATATTTAATTTGATTAAATATTTATTTAAACAAGAAGTAGTAATTTAAATTAATTATATTTATCTTTTGACAAATATAGGAATTAATTTAAATTGAATAGATGTGAGAAATTAATTATTTATATAATAAATTTAAAATATATATTAAGTCTTATTTAAATATTTATTTATAAATTAAATATGAATAATATTCTCAATAAATTAAGAAATTATTTTATTTATTTATTTTTAATTTACGATGAAATTAGTTATTTACTATAGTTAATTTTATTTTGATAATTAGTACATAATTATTCTATTCAAATAAAATTACCATGATTTTATTTTGAATAGAATTGGAGTTATGAAAAATTATTGGGCTAAATGAAATTAATGGTTTAATCAAAATTAATTAGTATTCAAATTACACGTGCTAAATTGCATAAAACAAATTGGGCCAAAAATATGTAGATCAATTTGGCTTTGGATAAAAATTTGGTGGACTCTTATATTAGGGTCATGCCATATATTAGGGTTTTATGGAGGTAGTAAAATAATTATTTTAATTATAAATTAAAGTTAAGGTCACCTTGTTACCCGATATAAATAAGAGGCATATGCTTAGGGTTTCAGGTTAGATCATTTGTGCCACCCTTAACGTTTCTAATCACAACATCTCATCATTTTTAATCTATTAGCATGAAAGTGGTCTTGAAGGGGAATGAAGCTGTACAAATCCAGAGTAGATGAGAGAAAGAGTGCCTACACACTCTACCATTTGGGAATTGGAGAATAGTGAAGAAAGCTAGTTAGTTGAAGTTTTCACTCAGATCTAGGAATTCTTAGATGGCATCTTTAGATCTATAACTCAGGTAACTGATTATTGTGGTTTTATTGTATATAACAACACGATCTAGTAGATTTAAAAATTTTCAAATTTCGTTGCGCAAACAAATTTGTTTTTCCAACAACCTTGTTAAGGCCTTTTTAGATTAATATAAGCACATTTCTAATTAGGCACCTAACAAATTATCCTTAAGAAACATAAAGAAAAAGCCTACTGAGACTTTCAAATAATATATGTAAAGATAGAAGAAAGACGTAAAGCAAGAGCATCCACCATTAACTAAGAAAGAGATGACCATGTATTTGTGAAGACTTTACGTACCTCATTTCATGACAATCTTATAGGAAACACCATAAGGAATTTTGCCAATGTGGTTATATTCGACAAAATAATTGAAAATGCAATCAAGAGTGGAAAGCTTAAAAGAGGTGGGACACCTAATGTTAAGGAAAAAGGCTATCTAAAAGTGAAAAAAAAGAGGTTCAAGCCTTGATCTATGAAAGACAGCCAATGAAGGGTTTTAACAGGCACCATCCATGTATAGCATGCCAAGGTCGCCCAGTTGTGGGTAACATCATATTAAATCCTTACTCAAGTTTTTAACCATAAACTTCTCTTTCGATGCATAACTTAGTGCACAGGACTCTAATTGGACATGGCCATCAACCAGGACTGAGGAATAATCAGAAAAGGCAGTGAGGTAGCCAAGATAGAACCCCCATAAAGCCAATCACAATAGCATACATAAAATTACTTGCATAATTTATCTAGGATTAGTTGGTTATGCCAGTTTGCTTTGAGCCTATTGAGCCACCATACTTAGAAGGCCATGAAACCATTATTGCTTTTGTCTTACCACATAGGGACCATGAGTCATTCCATAGAAGAATGCTAGGCTCTGAAGAGAAAAGTATAGTAGTTTGTCAAAGTAGGACTATTTAATTTAGATCAACTATGAGGGTAGAACAAGATGAATGGCGAATAACGAATGGGTTAATAGAGGCATTCTAATTTAGCATAACTCATGGTGAAAGCTTTTGTCCTTAGGTTGACATTCTTTTTTGAAATGAATATGCTTTGAATTTTGAATCAAGTGTTAAATAAAAGTGTGATAACAGAAAGCCTCGAGAATACTAATGATTGCTTGCATTCTTCATCTCTCTTTCAATTTTTTCCATACATAAAACTATGATTAATTTAAAGACCTAAGACTTTAAGGAACCAATCACAAACTATGCCCATATTTGAATAATAAACAAGTGAAAGCTTTGATCTAGGCTAGGCGTAATATGACCAATTTCGCAAAATTCATGGATCCTTTACGAAATTAAACTAGTGGGATATTCTTTTAGTGAACCTAATGGCAATAATTTGATATATGCCAAAATTGTGCTAGAATCACACAACTCCCTTCCGTAAACCAAGACTTTAACTCTCGGATCATTGTGCAAAAGCCTTTCACAAGTTATACCTTAAGGCACCACCATAAATATGTCTTATGTCCCTAGAAATACCTTTTCGACCACCTCTCTTCTTATCATTTTGATACTGCGAGACCAAAATTCCCTATCAATGCAAACCTTAAGGCATAAAATATGGGTTGGTCCATAAAACCATTAATCTATGCATTATTGGATTTCCCATCACTGTTAACCAAAAAAGAAGGCATACTTATAAATGTGGAAAAGAAATACCAATTAAGAAAGGTAATAAAATGAAAAAAGAGTGCTACATCATATAAGTAAGATATTCAAAATATTTTTAAAAAATTATTTTACGGAATGACTTCTTATTTTAAATAGTTGTATTTGATATAAGAAATTGCAGTCATTTATTATCCTTTCACAAATTAGAAAATGGATCCCTTTGCAACCCTTTTTGATCCTAGAGAATTTATTCTTTTGAAACCTTGATCAATGATTAGCCCTAGATTAAGTGACAAAGAAAGTCCTTTTAATAAACATGAGAGCAGATATTATTAGTTTATGCCTTACAACCAATCAGATTAGATGAGATATATAATAGTTGATAATGCAAACCAATCACTTTAGTTAGTGATTCAAGATTTTCCTTTATATAGTGGTATAATTTGACACTCATACAAACACTAATTGGATAAAGCTCATGAAACGCAATAGCCTTGCAAAGTTAGTTATGAGCTACAATAGTGAGATCCTTATGCATCAAAATTGTATTTCTAAAAATGTTTCTAGTTATCGTATTATCAAGCTAAGGCATTGACAATGCATAAAGAGTAGCATATGCAATTAGTGTGGAAACAAGTTAAAATATAGAGATACCTAGGAATAGCATATGGGTGCTTGTTTTATGGAAACAATTACACTAAACATGGCTTGTATGAGAACTTTACTATCTATGGAATATGTTTTCATGCACTAGTCATGTACATTTAAAACTTGTGATAATAGGTCATCTTGTATGGGAGTGCCTTGCTTTGATTCCATTATGATTGAGTCTATAATAGATTGATACTTGTGGTAGGATGGTTTAGGGTATGGAATGAACCATATGAAGGTGAATGAGTGATCTAGAGAGGATTCACCACTCGAAGTGACATTGGAGACATATCTCATTTGTTTCTAGCTTTGGTTAACTTAATGGAATCATCTGCTAACACATATGAATTTATGAGAAACTATTTCTCTAAATTCATAAAGTTAACCAAAAGCTATAAGAGCTAGCATGGATTAACCCATTAGTAAACACTGCACCATGCTCATGGTTTTTCTAAGATATCTGGTAAAAGGACTAAAGTACACTAAGAGGTTGGTTACTACAAGGTTTCTTAAGAGGTCATATTGAGTTTTCCTACAGACCACATGGGCATAATGCCTTGCTAGAAGCCAATCTTGGTCTATTAATATAAATACACTTAATTGGGTATTTATATTTATTGCCATTATGACGGAAGTCTAATGAGTCACACATAATAAGATGATCTATTAAATCAAAAATCAAAATTTAATTAAGACTTAATTAAATAAAAGGTATAATTGAATTAGTTCAATTAAGAATGATTTAATACATAATTAGATTTATGGAATCTAATTAGAGATGTCTTACTATGGCAATAAAGATAAGAGTGTCTTATCAAGATAATGTCTATTTGTAGACATGGTTTTTAGGGTAATATTAAATAAAGCCAAATAATTGTATTTTGGAAAATTAATTATTTGATATTGTTTACATGACGTAAAATTATTTTACTTGGGTTAGAAAATTTAATTGTAAATTAAATTATCTAACATGTAAATTAAAAAGGTTGGGGCTAAAAGCCTTAATTATCAAGTTAAGAGAGTTTAGTTGTGAACTATTCCAGATTAGGCTTGCTAATGGGCTAGGCACATGGAATAGCTACCTTTGGTGTGGTATTGGGCTAAAATATTAATAAGTTAATACTAAGGCCTAATCATGGAAAAGATAATTTAAATAGTTTTAATTGGGCTCTTGGACACGATCAAAGCGGCGCCAACTTTAAGGATGGGTGAGACTAGCCCATTAATTAAGCCTAACCCAGCCCCCAAGTATATTTAAATCCATCATTAAGGCTTTTGGTTGATCAGGAGCATAACAAAAACCCTAGGCACAAATCACTAGACTTTTTCTTGATCAGGAAACAAAAATAAAAAAGTTAAAGCAAAAAAAACAAAGTAAAAGCAAAACTAAGAAAAAGGAATAAAAGATCAGAAAACAAGTGTAGTCGACAAGTAGAAGGAATAAAAACCCTTATAGAAAGAAATAATCCTTAATCTAATCCACTTTAAACACTGGACTAGGGCTTGTATACCATTTTTCTCAAAAGCATGAACCTTGACCTATGTTATGTACCTCAAAAAGCCTACTTTGACCAAGTATGGCTATTTGAATTGATAAGCCCATTCTTTAAGGAATTTTCTTTTAGATAAATTGGGAGCCTTCTTAAAGAGCATGATAAAGCAATCAATCAAAAAATAAAATCAAAAAATGGAAAGAATGAGGTTCTAAGGTGAAAACCCAAAAGCAGTTATCTAAAACAGAATAGAGCCTTTTTGGTAACACTCATGGGATACCAAGGTCATGATAAGGAAACCATCAATCTAAAGAAACCAATGGAAACCTTAAAATCCAAATATTCTAAATATCATCTTTAAAAGGTTCAATGCACAAAACTAAATCCCTTTACCTTTCTAAACCAACCATACACCTCGAACCTATTATGACTAATCTAGGTGCCAATCGATGTATAACTATAAGGATCTTAAAAGAACATCAAATTTGATTGGTTTTCGAGGAGTTCATGTTTTATAAGGATTGATCAATTCATGAGCCTAGAAGAATGAGGAATCCATTTTACTTGTTTTGAAATTTTCTTGGGCTAATAAAACCTTTTTCAAGCTCTCCAAACTAACTAAAAAAAGCCAAATTACCCTTTAGGAAATTTTCTAACTAAAGATTATCAATCTTTAAAAAACTTGAATATCTTGCTAATATGAGAGTTTTTCAGCAAATGAACCTTTAAAGCAAAACATTCTTTAAAAGCAATAATTTTAAAAACCCTAATAAAATAATGTCATGAAAAGAGATAAGGTTTTTCTGATCATGGGGCAAAACTGGGTTTACAGCACCTCTTAGCTCAAAGAAAGAAACCATTAAGAAAGGTTAAAGTAATTCTAGAAAAGAACCCACTAGTGTCTCAGCTTTTATACTATTCATGAATATACATGTTGACATTCATAAGTATATGCATAATTTGCACAATCATACATGTCGCTTTAAGTAAATTTGCATCTTTATGTTGCGATGCTTCATGTGCATTTGCATCATTCGTAGTGTTCACGCTCACAAGCATCCATACTCATGTGCATACATACTCATGTATATTCGCACTAATGAGCATCGATACTTACATTTATTTCCACTCACCTGGCTTCACACTCAAGTGCATTCTCATTCATAAGCTTTTGCATTATCTTCGTTCCTTCTTATGTTGATTAGCACTTAAGGGCACCCATGCTTACATGCCTTCGTACTCACGTGCATTCACTCTCCTAGCATTCATATTCACAAGCATTTGCATGCCCGCATCCGTGTGAATTATTTCATGCACTTGGGCATCTTGACTAAAAGTGTAGGCATCACCATCAACTTACTCTTAGCACTACATAACATGGCATCTATGCCTTGGCATACCTCACATTTCCTCTTTCAATGAATGTTAACCAAAAATTTTTAAAAACCTCTTTTGAGGATATTTTAACAAGGATTTTTAATTAAAACCTCTCTCGAGGACTTTTCAATAAGGACTTCAAAAGAAAAGCATCTTTTAAGGATAATTCATTAAAAACTTTCAAAGCCTTTCTTCAGGATATTTTATTAAAAATTTTTAAAGCCTCTCTTGAGAATGTCCAAACAAAGGTCTAAAAGCCTATTTCAAGGATATTTATCAAAGATTTTCATAGCCTTTCTTGAGGATATTTCAACAAAACCTTTAAAAGATCTCTCAAGAATACTTATTAAGGACTTTTAAAGCCTTTCTTGATGATGTTTCAGCCAAAAAACTTCTAAAGCCTCTCTTGAGGATATTTTAACCTAATTTTGAAACCTCTATTAAAGATATTTCATCAACAACTTCCACCAAAAGCCTTTCTTGAGGATATTTTATAAAAAAAACTTTAGAATTTCTTGAAAGGATATCCCAAAAGCTTCTGTTAAGGATGTTTTAAGTAGAATAATGGTCAAACTTTTCTTGAGGATGCTTGGAGTGCCTCTTATAAAGACTTTTATTTTCAAATTATTAAGTCCACACTAGCTAACACCTAATAGGAAAGTCAAGTCCTATGGAGTCAAAGTCCATATTAGCTAACACTTGATAAAAAGATCAAGTCCTAGAAAGTCAAAGTCCATACTAACTCTACTTGATAAAAAAGTCAAGTCCTATAGAGTCAAAATCCATACTAGTGGCATTTGATAAGAAGGTCAAGTCCTATAGAGTCAAAGTCCACACTAACTGGTGCATGATAAAAAGGTCAAGTCCTATAGAGTCCAAGCCCATACTGGTTGGCACTTGAAATAGGGTTAAAGCCTAAAAGAATTATCTAAATCATTTTCCTTTTGTGTTAGAATCATTGCCAAAATACTATGTCCATCTTGGCAAGATTTTGATTTGGTTTCTTTTTTTCCAAGTACCCTAAGGGCATTCTTTCACCTTGAACAAAATGATGCCTGTTTGTCTTTACCTTATTTCTAATACCTAGCAATAGCCAAAGAAAAAGGTAGTTATCAACACTTAATTTTGTTATGTGTTCATAGCAAGCATCATAAAGCATCATCAAGGATAAACTGGTAATCACAAATCCATTTCCCATTATTCTCGTCCAAGGTAAGGTGTTCAAGGAGCTAAAGGTGAGCAAAATTCTTATTTTTAGTTTAAAATATTGATACATGGTCTTGATGCATCGATATAATGGTTGCCAAGTCATTAAACTTGAATCAAAATAGTGTTGTATCAATACCAAGGGTGATAATGTTGATACATTTACTCGATGTACTAATACATTTGCCCAAGTTATTGATACAAAGCTTGACAGTAGCTAAAAAATACAATATATAGGCCTAAATGTATCAATTATCGACATATTCAACTAAAAAAAAAGCCTAATCTATCGATATAATCACCATTGTATCCATATAGCTAGGCAATTTTACCTAATTCATGTCATTTTCTGCCCTTTACAATATCGATTCAAAACACAAGTTTGATTACCTTTTTGGTTCCAAAAATCACTCAAACTATGCCAAGCCTTATCATTGGACTCGTAGTTGAGTTTATTAGTTTGTGAGGCCTAAATACCTAGAAAATAGGGATATTTTCATGACAATGTGCTTTGTACAATGGTAGTTTGGATTTTTCTTGGCATGATCCACTATTTTAGCTGAATAAACTAATTAAAATATGAAAGAGTTAAGCATAGTGCCTTTGCTTCTTATGGCTATCGTAACATACCCTGGAGTGGATCCTCACGGATCTATGGGTGCATATGACTTAAAATATTTTCCTAATTTGGAAATATCTTCTTGATTGAGACTATTCTTTGGCGATGTGATGAGAACGAGAATGTACAGATTTTTAACTTGTGGTACAGTGAAAGGGACCGTAAGATGAACCGCTCATCTTATTGGTCTTGGATGACCATCATGAAATAGCCAACACTTGTAGTCTCCACCGATCATTTAGGGCTAGGCATGATCAGATACCTATCGAAACCTATGTTTTGAGTTTTCTAACTCAAAACATCGATCCCATGGTCTACGTAATGCAAAGATTCATCGTTTGGGTTCAGGAGTTAGTTACGCATGATAAGGTACCAACCTCTTCGCGATGCTCGAAATTGGTACCATAGTAACTATGTTTTATCTCAGTTTTGATTATTTCGATCTTGTCTTGTCATTATTTCGATAAAACCCTCTTTTAATGCATGAATCTTATAGAAATACAAATCCAGGTTTTGATGAAAAAGATATAATCTCATATACGCCTTGGAGAAATGGGGAATATAGAGATTTTCGATAAAAATGACCTCTAGATTTTACTTTGGAAATGGAATGTTCCACTTTGGGCACTGCAGAGATACCCACGCAGCACATAACCTTTAGTTTTGTTTGAAATCATTGGAAACATGAATGCAAATAATCATCACAAAGAAATTATGTTAGTAAGGCAATAAATAAAGTAACATAATATGGATCATTCAATGCAATGATAAAGAGAATGGGTGGACTATTAGAATTTATCTCGTTATTGGCATCGATTATGTGAGAATAATCGAATCGATAATTTTCGAGATGTATCTAGGTTTCTTGATTAAACAAGGTTTGTCTAACATATTCATAGAAGTCCAAAAAGGAGAAAAAAAGATTAATTGTAGTTGAAAGATAGGGTTAGAGTATCTCTTCAAAAAGATGGGGTTGGAGTATCCCTATGGATGATAAATAATTTTGACAAAAGAAGATTTTTAGATCTTGACCATTTGGAAAAGTGGGGTTGGAGTATCCTTTTGGAAGTTCGGGATTGGAGTATCCCCAAAAGTGACACCCTGACACTCTTTAAAGAAGTCGAGTTGGAAAAATTTAGTTGATAAAACCTTGTAATTTAGAAGACAGGTGAGCATTTGATGACTTTTGGTGAAAGAAATTATTATGAATGAGGATGGTAAAAATATAAAATGTGTTTGTGCCTTGATACAAGCCAGTAGAAGGTCAAAGCGTGTTCTCAAGTCTGATCGAAGTGATACGGAGACATTCGAATGTCTCGAGACAAAATTCAGAAAAACAACTTAATTTTGACCAAAATCAAAAACAAGGGACAGCATCGCGCTATCTCACTTCCTGAATTTATTCTAAATTGGTTCGAAGGATTTAGAAGGTGGACAAGACACCGTTATAAAGATAACTCGATAAGAGTCATCCTAAGAGTATTCCCACTACCCCAAAAAGTCATTTTCTAAGGGAATAAATTTTCAAGTTCGGATTGATAGTGGTGCTGGCAGAGCATATGAGGGACAAGGTGTGTCAAAATTTGAAAAATCACCCTGGACTCATTAGTATCGAAAAATTGCAAACAATACCTTTCTAAAAAGGGAATTTCATGAATATTTTAAGAAAAATGTTTGAAAATTTTTGAAAAAATCATTTCGTGGGCCTAAACGGCCCAACCAAAATACATGTTCAAATTCTAGAGGTTTTGGATAGTTTAGATTTAAAAAATCATAACTTTCTCATCCGGACTGATCTAGGGATGAACAAGACCTCGTTTTAAAAAAATTCAACATACTTTGAGAGAAAAATATCAAAAAATTCATGAAAAATCATTCTAGATTTTAAAGTGATTTTCAATTTGCAACAGTTGTGCTACTAGCAAGGAACAAAGCAAAACAGGGGATATTTCTTGTTTTCCTTATGTTTACGGGTTTACACTCAAGTCATTGACATTCAAACATCTATAACTAAAGGGAAAGAGTGACATAAGCATCACAAGCTCATTTACACAGCCTCAGAGTAGTTTACGTGATGAAATAGCTCGTTGATCATACCACTCAAGGTTTTGACTCAAGAAAAAGGCACAAACATTTAGGGAATAGTTGTAAGACCATTTTCAT
>JBBYHM010000027.1:8466700-8492883 GCA_038381775.1 Adansonia rubrostipa
TTATTCATGCATTTTATGCCATATCCATGCATCATGTTATGTTCAATCCATGCACAAATCCTTAGCCTAGCATGTTTCAATCAATTTTATACGTCAACTTCCGTTATGAATTATTGTCATTTTCGGTATGCTTCACTTCATGAGATATGTGTATAGCACTTTTTTTGTTAAGACATTGGTAAAGTTAGCATCCCCATTCAAGTTATGTGCAATCCCCTTATATGTTTATTGTTTTCTCCTTATGTAAGTGCATGTTTGATGGCTGTTAAAAAACTAATTTTCAAAACCTCTCTAAGCCAAGCATGTTAACCTTAACCAATAAGGATTAACATGAACTTAGTATTTTCCTTGAAGTTAGCAAAAAAATCATTAGGAAAATTAAGTTTTCCAAATCTAGAATCTTGATTAAAAAAGCTCAAAACTTTTGATTTTCAAATGAAAATGGCCCTGTACTTGTTCCCGAAATGTTTGTGCCTTGTTTTTGAGTCAAAACCTTGAGCGATATGATTAACGAGTTGTTTCATCATCCCAAACAACTCTGGGGCTGTGCAAATGAGTTCGTGATGCTCATGCCACTCTTTCCCTTCAGTTATGATGTTCAAATGTTAATGACCCGAGTTTGGACTAGACAACACAAAGAAAAATAAAAAGATAAAAAAAATCCCTTGCCTTGCTTTGTCCCCAGCTGGCAGCACAACTATTGTGAATTAAAAAACTAGTTTAAACTCCCAAAAAAATTTTCATGAATTTTCTAATATTTTTCTCTCAAAATGTGTCAAACTATCTTTAAAACAATGTCTTATTCACCCCTGGATCATTTTGGATGAGAGAGTTATGATTTTTTAAATTTAAATTGTCCAAAACCCCTAAAATCAGCAACATGTATTATGTCTGGGCTATTTAGACCCACTAAATGATTTCTCCAAATCTTTCAAACATTTTTCCTAAAACATTCATGAAATTCCCTTTTGAGAAAGGTATCGTTTGTAATTTTTTTATACCAAACGAGTCTGAGGTGATTTTTCAAAATTTGACACATCTTGTCCATCGTATGCTCTGCCAACAGCGTAATTAATCCAAACTTGAAAATTTATTCCCTCGAAAAGTTATTTTTTAGGATATTGAAAATATTTTAGATTGACCCTCGTCGAGTTACCTTTCTAATAGTGTATTGTTCACCCTCTAAAACGTTCAAAACAATTTAGAATAAATTCAAAAAGTGGGATAGCGTGATGCTGTTCCCCTATTTTTGGTTATGGTCAAAATTGAGTTGTTTTCCCAAGCTTCGTCTTGAGACATTTGAATGTCACCATATCACCCTGATCAGCCTCAAGAACATGCTTTGAGCTCACATAGGCTCGCATCAAGGCATGAATTTTTCTTTTTACATCTTTACCATCCTCATTCATAATAATTTCTTTTATCAAAAAGCATCAAAATGCTCACTCATTTTCTAAATCACAAAGTTTTGTCAACTTAAGTTTTCCAACTCGACTTCTTTAAAGAGTGTCAAACATGTCACTTTCAAGGATACTCCAACCTCAACCTTCCGAAAGGATACTCTAACCCTAATTTTCCAAAATTGTTAAGATTTAAAAATCTTCATTTTTTTAAATTATTCGTTATCCTCAGGGACACTCCAACCCCATCTTTCCGAGGGGATATTCCAACCCTATTTTTCAACTACAATTAAATTTTTCTTCTTTCTAGATTTCTATGAATTTGTCAAGGGTCAAGCCCATTTTTATTTAAAAAAAACCTCGTTTAATCAAAGAACCCAGATCTATCTCAAAAATTATCGATTTGGTTATTACCAGATAATTGATTCCAATCGCAAGATAAATTCCAATAGTTCATCCCTTATTTTTATCATTACATTGAATGGTTCATGTTATGCTGCTTCATTCATTACCCTACTAACATGATTTCTTTGTGATGATTATTCGCATTCAAATTTTCAAATCATTTCAAGTTAAATTGAAAGTGATGTTCCGCGTGGGTATCTCTCTAGTGCCCAAAATGGAATATTCCATTTTCAAAGTAAAATCAAGAGGTTTTTTTATTAAAAATTTTTATATTCCCTATCTATCCGGGGTGTATATGAGATTAAATCTTTTCATCAAAAATTGGATTTGTATTTCTATAAAATCATGCATTAAAAGAAAGTTATATCAAAATAGTGACGAATTAAGATCGAAAGAATCAAAGTTAAGATAAGACATAACTAGTAAGGTATCGATTTTGGGTGTCATGAAAAGGTTCATGCCTCATCGTGTGTAACCAACTCCTGAACTCAAATGGCAAATCTTTATACCATGCAGACTGCAGGATTAATGTTTCGAGTTTCGTAAGTCAAGGCATAGGTTTCAATAGGCATCTGATCATGCCTAGCCCAAAATGATAGGTGGCGACTCCAAGCGTTGGCCACTTTGTAATGGTCAACCGAGACCAATAAGATAAGCAATTCATCTTATGGTCCATCTCACTATATCATGAGTCGAGAATCCGTACTTCTCATTCTTATCATGTTGCGAAGGAAAAGTCTCGGTCAAGAAGACATTTCCTAGTTAAAATATATTTTAAGTTATATACACCCATAGATCTGCGAGGATCTACCCCCGGGTACATTGCGACAAGAACTAATATGGATAGACATTGGATAGACACTACATCATGCTTATCCTCAATCTAGGACATATGGTGAAAGGATCATACTACACTTATAGTCTGGTTACTAAAAAGGTTTCTATAAGATCACTTTGACTCTTCAATATTTGGATAGTCATGATCGGTTGCTAGATCCCACTCTTGATTATGAATATGATTAATAAGATTATTTACATTAATTGCCAACATGTTCAGAAACCAGTGGGTCACACACAATAAAATAGATTCTGTGGGATTAAATCTGGGATTTAACTAAGTATGACATAATTAAATAAAAGGTTATTAAATGAAGAACTTAGATGAATAGTTTAATTATTTAAAGCAAAATTAGATTTGTGAAATCTAGATTTTGTTGTCTAATTAAGACATTAAAAATAAGATTTATCTTAACAAAATAATTTCTAAATTAAGAAATAAATTGTAAAGGTGGATACATTCTAGTTCTCGTTGAAATGGGATTTCACATAGACTTGGGATTTGATTAAAAACCAAATTTTCTATCTCATTAATTTATCATCCCTAGGATTGTTATTGTAATATTAATTATTTTATAATTAATATTAAATAATATTAAAATTAAGTTAAAAATAGTTTTAACTAAGTTAAGGATTTTATAATGATAAAATCAATAAGGATGTGTATATACTAGCTAATTTATGTTTCCAAATTATTTATTTAATATTTTATAATTATTTGATCATTATATTTATTGAATAATATTTTATTTATGTATATAAATAAAAAATTGAATTAATTGGATTAAATTCATGGAAACACAAGTCTGGCACAAAACCCTATGTTGCGCTAAACAAATATTATGGTCTAAGTTTATTTCGCTGATTCCTTTGGCCTAATTATTTAGGGGATTTAGGCCAAGGCCTGGAAGGGAAGGGCTGACAACTTAGTTAACCTAAAAAATAGAAAATAAATTCAACTTGGTAGTTTTAACTAAGTCAAAACTTTTCCATTTTAAATCGAACTAGAAATAAGATTGAGCTAGTATGTATAGATATGATGGCCTCAAGGCTTGTATGAGAGTTTTAACCTAATTTTGAAATAGAAGGCTGCTAAAATTTCTTAAGAGAATAAATTTTATTAGATAAAAGATATTTTTCTCAAATAATATTCCCACTTCTAAAAAACCCTAGCAATTGTGCCACATTCTTATGAGTTGTTATGGTTGGCTCAATTTAGGTTGATTCATTCTTTTTGTTTCTTGTTTGATTCAAGTATTTTAGTTACCATTTAGATGAGGGTTATTAACCCTTCTAGCTAGCATTAGAGAAGCACTGGCCTCAAGAAGGTTTTAATAGATACCTATATGGATAACTGTTAGAGGCAGAACATATGTGTTGCTTGTGGTCTTCAAGAATCTTTCAAGAAACTAGCTTCTTGGAATTTTTTTGATAATTGTGTTTTAGATTTCAACACCTAAAATCAAGGAAATTCTGATCTTATAAATGTTTAATTCTTGAATTAATTTTAA
Organism: Adansonia rubrostipa; assembly: GCA_038381775.1. NCBI lineage: Eukaryota > Viridiplantae > Streptophyta > Magnoliopsida > Malvales > Malvaceae > Adansonia > Adansonia rubrostipa. The sequence continues at coordinate 8,470,854 of JBBYHM010000027.1, forward strand.
AGTTTACTATATGTAAGTCCTTCCCTAAAGATCCGTAGAGAAGTTTGGCTATTTTGATATTTATAACTTTCACTGTTATTTTCTTTATCTTTTGTTAATTTTTAAAATCCAATACTTGCATGAGGTCAAGCATTACAAGATATGAGATTCCTTCACAAGAAGATTTCAAACCATCAAAGGAGCAAACCATGCAATATTGGTGCAAGGAGAGCACGCTTGTGCTAATCATGGCTTAAGGATTTAGGGATATGGTGCCTAAGGTTTTTTTATAGCTAAAAAGTGTAATGGCCACCCAAAAGTTGTTATGGATGTATGTTTATACATCTAAAATTAGGTTTGGCTTAGCTAATGGGTCATTTGGGGACAATCATACCAAACCCAATGGGTAAACACCATATTTGGTGCTTTCATAGGGAACCAGGTAATTTTTTTTTACCTAGTCCATTTAGGATTAGGCCAAAGCATTAACTATTCAATATCTTAGCCGAATCTGACCTCAATGGGGCCTGCTACTATTATGCCTAACTCATATCAAGTCTAAATAGGTTTTGCTCAAAACAAAGCCCATTTAACTTAATAATTATGGCTTTCAGGCAAACCACTCTTTACATGTAAGAAATTTAATCATCAATTAAATTCCTCACCTAAGTAAAACAATATTAATTCATGTAAATACTAATAGATAATTATCAAATAATTATTTAATTTGCAAAAAATGATTATCCAGCCCAAAATTAAGGAATCCTCATTTATATGCCTACTATTAGAAACGATCTCGATAAGAAATTTTTACCTTTATTGCCATACTAAGACATCTCCAATTAGATTTCATGGATCTAATTTATGTCTTTGATAACACTTAACTAAAGTAATTCAATTAAGTTTTCTGCATTTTATCATTTATTTAATTAAGTCATATTCAATTAAATCTTGTATTTAATCTAACAAATCATCTCATTATATATGACCCATTAGGTTCCCAACATGTTGGCAATGAATAATTAATCTTATTAATTACATTCATAGATCAAGAGCAGGATCTAGCAACCTATCATAACCACCCAGATCTTGAAGATTCGATATGACCAAGAAGAAACCTTTCAGTAACCAGCCTATCAGTGTAATTCGATCCTTTTAGCAAATATCTTGGAAAGACCATAAGCATGGTACAGTATCCACTCATGTATCAATCCATATTAGTTCATACAGTATATGATTAACCTCATAAATTTCGAGAAATAATTTCCCCTAAATTCATCATGCGTTAGCCAACGACTTTATCAAGTTAACCAAAGCCAAGCAAATGAGATATGTCTTTGATGTCACTTGGGATGGTGAATCCTCTTTAGATCACTTATCCATTTTTGTATACCTCATGTCATACCCAAAACGACCACACTGTAGGCATCCATCTTGTGGTCCTATTCATGATGATCTCTAAATATGACACTCCCTATACAAGATGACTTGGTATCACAAGTGGACTAGTTACATGACTAGCACATGAGAACATTTCAATATACACTTAATGACAATACTAAATGAAGTTCTCACATGGGTCATATTCAATGAATTTATTTTCACAAAACAAGCACCCACTTGCCATCCCTAGTATCCTATAGACTTCAACCCATAAGATTAGTTGCTTAGCTTACAAGTAAAAAGGCATAACATGTGCTAGTCTTTGAGCTTTGTTAATGCCCCATCACGGTAATACAATTGTTGGAAAAACAAATCAGATTGCATAGCGAATTTTAAAAATTTTTAAATAGATTATACTAGATTGTGTTGTTATATACAATAAAACTACCATAATTGATTACTTGAGTTGTAAATCTATAGATGTTGTCCAAGTTTCTAGAGTAGATCTTTGTGAAGGCTTCAACCAACTTGCCTTCTCTATTATTTTCCAATCCCAGGATAACAATGTGTGTGGACACTCTTTGTCTCAAGCAATCTAAATTTATACGGCTTCATTCTCCTTCAAGACCACCTTTATGTTAACAGCTTAAAAAACATCAGATGATATGATTAGAAACCCTAGAGGTGGCTCAAATGATCTAACTTGAAACCTTAAAGATTTCCTTTTTATTTATGTTAGGCAACGAGGTGGCCCTTCCTTTTTAAATTATTTACCACCTCCTTAAAAAACCCTAGTTGGCTGCCAAGCCTAGTGTGGGTATAGCCCAAAATTCGGCCAAGCCTTGATGTACCCATATATTACTTTGGCCCAATTTACTTTAAAGAGTTTAAGTGGTTTCATTTGAATATTTAATTAATTTTGATTAAACCATTAATTTTATTTAACCAAATAATTTTTCATAACTCTAATTCTAATTCAAAATAAAACCATGGTAATTTTATTTGAATAGAATAATTATGTACTAATTATCAAAAATAAAATTAGCTATACTAAAACAACTAATTTTAATCAAAATTAAAATAAATAAAATAATTTTTTCTTAATTTATTTAGATTATTATTCATATATAATTTATAAAAAAATATTTAGACAAGAATTTATAGATATCAAATTAATTAAATAATTAATTTTCTAAATCTATTTACTTTAAATTAATTCTTATTTTCTCAAAAGATAAATATAATTAATTTAAATTACTCATATCTGCTAAATAAATATTTAATCAAATTAAATATATATCCTAAATAAATAATATAAAAAATCATTTTCATTCATTTACTGAAGAAAACATCCATGCTCCTAAAAGGAGTGTATCCGGCATGCCACTTTACCATATTGAGAATCATCCAATTTCAGGTATTCCATTCAATAAACATCCATTAGGGAGTTATGTTAAGCTAATGGAAGGACTAATTGGACATATATAATTAGGCTCTAATAATCTATGTATTAATTATTCTATACCGAATAAATAATTATATAATTATTGTTAGCTCAAGGTAAAGATTGAACCAAGAGGAAGGGTGAATTGGTTTTATAAAAAAATTGATCACAAGTTTATCTTTTACAAAAATTAGAAATAAATTAAAAGTAAAAAGGAGTTAAGGATAAGAAAACAAACAATCAATATATAAAGGTTTGATCCTTGAACTCAGAACCTATGTTCTCTCTTTTTGGCACTTCAATGCCAGAGTGATTCCCACAATCCACTAATGAAATTGTTACCTTTATGGCTAAGGTATAACTTTACAATTCTATCTTTTAAGGCTTGGATAGAACCTTTCAATCCCTTTAAGGATTCTACCCCAAATTCTTAAATATTTTCACTCACTTTCACACAACCTTTTTTGTGATATGAATAAAGTGTTTGCAAACAATTTGAACCTCTATTAGGTGGGTGTTCACTGGAATTTAAATACAAACTAAATGAGATGCAAATAAACTTGAAAGAGTATAAATTTAATGCAAGAAAATGAAGAATTTGAGGACTTTGAGCTTTTGTTGTTCAATGCTTGATTGATCTTGGTATCTCTTCCTTCTTCATCTGTTAGGAACCTCTATTTATAGCTTCAAATTGATTTATAGACGTTGGGCATTAAATGAGGTGGTTAAAAAGTCATTGTAGCCTTCATAAATGCTTATTTCCATTTAGACCCATGTTGTTGTACTGATACAATAACAATAGTATCGATATAAGAATTAAAAATGTGACCGTTATAGCCTATTGTATTATTACATAACGTTGAGTATTGATACTTGTCATCTTGTATCGATACAGTCACACTTGGATCGATACATTCAAAGGTTTCAGCCAAACCTTAGCTACTACCAAGCAATGTATCGATACAACTCATTGATTTGTATATGTACACGCTTATTTGTATTGATACATTTGAGGGTTTTAAACATAGTATCAAACATTTATGTATTGTGTCAATACATCCCTTTAAAATCCTTTGTAAAATGATTTTTCTTGGCTTGAAATTGACTTAAACGTATCTCAAAAATTTCTAAGTATAAGTGCACATTTTGGAACATATAATTTTGAGAAAATAGAAATTAGTATTTTTCAAAATATTTTTCAATTTAACACAATTATTAAGTTAGAAATAATTAAGTACAAATTAATTTAGCTTAAGTTATTATTATATCAAAACCAAAATTAATTCAAATCTAACAATTATTAATCTCAAAGTCATACCACTAATGACCTAAGATTGCACTTCTAATTATATACTATATTACCTAAGCTTTATAAATAGCTTTTTAATCCAATAACCTATTCATCTATGTAATAGCTTCATTTGATATTCGTGATCCATTTTTTAGAAACAATTATTAAGTTAGAAACAATTTAAATCTAACAATTATTAAGCTAGAAACAATTGAGTACAAATTAATTTAGCTTAAGTTATTATTATATCAAAACCGAAATTAATTCAAATCAACAATCATTAATCTCAAAGTCATACCACTAAAGACCTAAGACTGTACTCCTAATTATGTACTATATTACCTAAGCTTTATAAATAGCTTTTTAATCCAATAACCTATTCATCTATGTAATAGCTTCATTTGATATTCATGATCCGTTTTTACTTACTTGATTACCTTATCTTAAAAAATTCAATTATACTCTCTATGTAACGATAATTGTCTATCACATGTGAAAATTTTATTATTTAAAATACAAATGACCTAGGCCTCATCCATTTTCACTGTATAATGCCTTTTAAAAGTATAACCTTAACTCTTTATAAGATCTATGCTTCCATGTCTATAAGTAAAGCTTTCATCGACTATAAGTCATATATGTAACAAACAGATCTAATCACTTACTACTTCGAGATGCTTTAGCCTTTGGAACGCCAAAGTATACAAGCTATACATATGGAGTTAGTTACTAAGGATTAAGGTAGTTAAAAAATGAACCTCAAAAATTAATTAATCCAATTAAACTAACTTATTAAGAGATTAATTATACTTTGGTCCAGTCCTGTATATCATCACTTCTAGGCAATATATCTATGTGTCTACTTAAGAGTCAACACATTCTAAATGGCCAAGACAAACCATTTCCCCAAGTGGATTTAGATGACATAATAGCCTTAACATGAGTTGATTGCTCACATTAACCCTATAGATTATGGACTATGAATTTAGACTACTTACCTTAGAATATTGTCTTCCTACATATAAAGTCCATTATATGCAACATTCTAATGGTATAAACACAAGCAATCAGTGAGCCATATTTGCTTACATTTACTTTAACATAGGATGAAATAGTAATGATGTAATGAAAACTTAAATATTTAAATATGAATAATCAACTCAAACAAATGATATATATCATATGTCTTTCATCCTTCAGGCATGCCTAATAACAATGACTAGGAACAATTTTAGAAACATGACTTTGATGCATAAAAGATCTCATAATGATAACTTATTACAATTCCTTTCCAAGGCCAAATGTGTTCCATGGGCCTCATCCAATTAGTATTTCATGATTGTTAATCATACTAACATGAAGAAAAACCTTATATCATTAAACTGTGATAAATTTGCATTATTAACTAATATATGACTCATCCAAGCCAATTGGCTCTAAGATATATACTAACACAATGAGCTCTTAAGATTTTATTACCATAAAAGGTGCACCTCCAACTATTTAAGCCTAAGATCTATCTCTTAAAGGATAGTCCTTGTAAACCAGGGTACCACCTTGGTCTAATGGTACTATATTTGTGAGGGACTATCTTAAGTGGTATGTTGTGGGTTTAAATTGTAGGAAGCTCACCCTTTATAGTGACAAAACCTACCGAGAGAGGGTAACATCTTATTGTGATAAGTCTTAGCACTCATTCCAAAGGGAGTAGGTGAGATTGTGGATGATTCTTAAGTAACGCCAAGGACTCTAAAAGGGAATAAGCAAGGTCATTGAGATAAGGCTTCACCAAGGACCTAGGTCCAAGAGGCTGGGTCCTTAACACCTTGCTTTTTATTAGCGACTCAACCTTTGATCCTATCATCATTCACCAATAAGTAACACAAGATGGAAGCCTACCTAAAAGCATCAAATTTGGCACCTCGATTTGAGTTCGCAAAAACAAATTTTAAATTAAAAACTTGAAATCTCAAAGTCATTAAGCTTTTTATACTCTTTCAAAGTTTGTGTATAAACAACATTCAATCATGGAAGCACAAATCATAACTTCTCAAAGCATGATAGCATCAGTATCAAAATTGTATAATCATGCTTAAAGCTAAACACATTATTTAAATCAAAGTATAAATACTCCTAAAAAAATTAAGTATAACATCAAGTTCAACAATCATAGATCAACATAAAGCACCCGAGATTATTTGATAATGTCATATGAGGTAATATTTTTTTTTTAAAGAAAAAAAAGTAAGCATGGGCTATAAGAGGTGGCAGGGCCTTGCTTCCCTTAAACTTTTCAAGTTTTTATCTTGGGGAACGGGGATACGTTAGCATTGTCATTTGAAAATAAGGTATATATATGTTTGTTCCCTCCAAAAAATTTGTAATTTGATCCCTTGTAAATTTTATAGTTTCATATAATAAATTTGGTAACACTTTTGATTTAAATCTCATTCATTGTTATTAGTTTAATTATCTCTATTACCTTTTCAATCAATCAATTAGGTTTATTTACGTTAACTATTGAGCTGATAATTTTCATTCTATGCTTACAATAAGAAAAAAAGGGAAGTTAAACTGTTACAATATTTAATAAAAATTATTCATTCAACTTATTTTACTTTTTCTTTAAATATATATATAATCTTACATTTTTCTTTTGTAATATTAAATAATTCTATACATATTTTAATTATTTTAATTAGACTATAATTTTTTTATGCTGACACTTTAGTTCTCAATAAATATTTTTATGTATGTAACCTAAATTATAATATTTGAAAATTGAAAAATTTTATTTTATTATAGAGAGTCTGTATTGTTTGTAACCTTAATACTATATATAATACTTATTTCTCCACATCTCTTTAAACTTTAAATTTTGCCAATAAACATGTAGCCTGTTGATAAAGTACTGGACTCTTAGTTTCAGTAACCAAGGATTAAACCTTGGTAACCAACTAGCAAAACAAAAAATGTTTTCATATTAAAGCTATTCATGGATTGCATCAAAAGTTCAGCCTAACTTGTCTAGCCTTTAAGGCTTTTTTTAATATTAAGAACAATATTTTTTTATATTTTATTTTAAAGATATTTTATAATTAAAATTAAATAAAAATATTTTTAAATTAAAAATAAGCAGGAGTCAAGTATAAATTTTAACACCCTATTGGGGCCGAACCTATCAAGCTAGGTGAATAGTCTAGATCATGAACATGCCTATTTGATAACAATATTTATTTGAATATATTAGCTCTTCTTAATTGTATTTCTACTTCAACTATGAAAGTAAATTAAATAAACACTCTTAATTGTAATTTATATTATATATTCAATTTAATTTTTTAAATAAATTTACAAACTGAATTAATCTTGTTAACTTGTATTTTAATATTAACTAGAATTTATTACACAATTTTTGTGAGTAAAAAATATTATTTTGTAAAATTATTATATTATATAAAAAATATGTTAAAATTTAAAAAATTAAAAGTAATTTTTATTTTATTATTAAAATTTTAATTTAATTTAATTTATTTATTTTTTATAAAAAAATTAATATCACTTAATTGATGATATTAACTTAATAAAAACTTTTTATATACAATTTATATGTACGCATTTGATATCCTTTATTGTTTTCTTGTTTAGCTGTAAAGTGTTGAAGACAAGGTAACATAAATTGTCAGTTCCAACCAAGATGCTAGTTTCGCGCTCCAAACTTTCAATACTAGACAGATTATTTTGTTCCGTGGAATTTTTGTTTTGGTGGAAAATGTGGATATCTTCGAAAATGGGGTCGTTCGATTCTCAATGGTGGCTCCCACCAATATCTTTTTGCCCGTTAATTATTATTATTATTATTATTATTTCTTTAGCAAATTGTATGATTAATAATTTACATTTCGGTATTTGACTCCCCGCTTGCTCCATCACCTCATACGACACTGCTCTCTGTCTCACCCATGCTGTCAAACATGAAATCTGGGTTTTGGACGGTCTTTTTTACTTTTCTCAATGCTTGTTTCATGGCTGACTGTCTCTCCAAAGCTGATAAAATTGTAGCTTTGCCTGGCCAACCCAAAGTCGGTTTCCAACAATTCTCTGGCTACATCACCGTCGATGAGAAGCCGCACAGAGCTCTGTTTTACTACTTTGTTGGAGCAGAAACTACGCCTGCTTCAAAGCCACTTGTCCTTTGGCTAAATGGAGGTGTGATCAAAAGTTTGCTAAAATTCTGCTTTCTTTAATTTCCATGTTGGTTAATTGTTTTAAAATTCATTTCCTATTTTAGCTTTAAATCATTTGTTAATTAAGCCAGCGTAAAGATCAATAGCACTTTGAAATTTTCTGCACTGTTCTGCAAATTAAACCATCAAAAGTACCCTTGTTTATTCTGAAGCTCATTCATACCATGACATATTATATATGTATAGAAACTTTTAGTTTCAATGCTCCCTGATTACCTTCCATTCATTCATGTGCCTGTCAATTTTCTGTTTTCGAGTAAAAGAATTGTTTTTGTGGAGTTTAATATATAGTTTTGTTTGCTTCTTCAAGGCCCTGGTTGTTCATCTATTGGAACTGGAGCTTTCACTGAACATGGCCCCTTTAAGCCAAATGGAGTGATTTTGACAAAGAATGATTACAGTTGGAATAAAGGTCTCCCTTGGCAATACAACTACTATTCTTTTACTTATTCTTTCTGTTTGCCTTTAATTACGCTCTCAAAGATGCCTAAGAAACTCGCCATAAACCAGAAAGTGATGTGCGCGCGCGCGCACACACACACACATAACAGTTCTTTTCATTCATGGAAATACATTATCACATTCTTGTGACTTAATTTGCATCTTGGTAGTAAGGCAACAATTCATGTGAGTCCTGGACTCTCCTAAGTCGTACCATGATGCTTACTTCCAAAATTCAAGCGAACTGACTGCATAGATTTTCTTCTTTCTTGATGTTGCAGAAGCTAATATGCTATATCTGGAGTCACCAGCAGGAGTTGGCTTCTCTTATTCGGCTAATGACTCATTTTACGCTAATTTAAATGATGAAGTAGTAGGTATATATATATATATATATATATAGGCTTAAAGGATGCTTGCTGGATATTGATTGTGGTCTTAAGAAATCTAACGTGAAATGGATATCATGTTTTTTGTTGTCTTTTCAAGCAAGAGATAACGTTGTTTTCCTGGAGCGGTGGTTTGTCAAGTTCCCTCAATACAAGGATAGAGATTTCTACATCACAGGCGAAAGTTATGCAGGTATATACGTTCATCTCAACTTAATGTAAGAATTTAAGAGAAATTTGATTGGATTGTGAATTATAAGCTTCTTTCTCAAACTTTGCAATAATGAGTTCTACCATACCAGGTCACTATGTTCCACAACTTGCACAACTCATTATTCAGTCCAATCTGAAGCAGAATCTAAAAGGGATAGCTGTAAGTACGACATAAATGTGCATTTTTATCCTCTTTTAGTGAATTTGAAATTGCCTAAATACAATTTTATGCTTAATGTTCACGAATGCAGATAGGCAATCCCCTTCTTGAATTCGTTACAGATATGAACTCTGCAGATCAATATTACTGGTCTCACGGCCTAATATCAGATTCAGCTTATGAGCTTCTCGTTTCATTTTGCAACTCTTCTCGACTTATGAGGGAGGCTATGGGAAAGTCGTTTTCAACTGCTTGTCTATATGTTTACAGTGAAGTAGCAACAGAACTTACTAAATCTATTGATAAATATGATGTGATTGCCGATGTTTGTCTATCATCTGGCCAGTCACCAATGGCAATATTCAGTAACCCTCTCTTGTCGGGATCTCAACATTTCGCATCTCTTCATTCACAAGCAGATGGCCTCAGTCAACAGGTGAAATTAAGACTATATTTGCAATAGCCAGACATTGCATGCCCTTTTATACAACGTTTACTTCTTACGTATTAAGTTACTTTTATTTCGTTGTTATCTTTGAATGTTGATCCCCTCCAGCAAGTTGGAGAGAAAGCCGACCCTTGTATAGAAGACAAAGCAACCAAATACTTGAACAGGAAAGATGTGCAGAAAGCTTTACACGCAAAACTTGTAGGAATCGCCAGCTGGAACTTATGTAACAAGTAATAATTTCACAATAGTCCTTCCAAAGAAGCCAATAAGACTGTTTCCATCTAAGTATCTGTCATAAGTTTTAAGATTTATTCTCTGCCAAAAATGATGCTATTGCCATAACCCTAAATTAAAGCAAAAAAAATACTTTTCTAGCATGCTTGTTCCAGATTCCACCTGTGTATTTATTGAATTGGATTGCTCTAATACCGTTCAAGTAGACACTACTGATGTAACTGAGTTGCTTTAGCTCCTCCTTATTTGTGTTGATTTGATATCGTAATTTCAGGTTTGTGCAATACATGAACAACCTAGAGACGCCAACGATTCAAATTGTTGGTGAAATAGTGAAGTCTGGTATTCCAGTCATGGTTTACAGGTAAAATATAATCAACGCTTGTTTATCAATGATTCTAGTTTTTTAGTTACTTTATACAGTAATTGGACTCAAATCATTATAATAAACGTACTGTGACAGTGGAGATCAAGACTCCGTTATCCCATTTACTGGTACCAGAACATTAGTGTATAAACTTGCAAAAGCATTAGGACTTAAAACAACCGTGGCTTACCGACCTTGGTTTGAAGGAAAACAAGTAAGCCTGTCGAATTACAGCATGAGCTATACGAGTAAATCAAGTTTGTTAATTAATTAGGAAACAGGGATTGAAATTAACTACATTCAATTGTTTCTTGTCCCTTGTTTTCCCTCTTGTATTTGTTTCCCAGGTTGCTGGGTGGACACAAGTTTATGGTGATATCTTGTCGTTTGCCACCATCAGAGGAGCTTCACACACAGCACCAGCTTCACAACCAGAGCGATCAATGGCGCTGTTTAGGGCAGTTCTAGCTGGGAAACCACTGCCAGAAGCTTGAGCGGCCCCATGCATCCATATGCCAAGCTATATGAATGAATTAGCTACTTTTTTTCAGCATAAGCGTAATGTGAACCTCCAAAGTGTTACCCTCCATGTACTGCCACGGCACAGTTTAATATTTAAACAATGAAAGATTCTTACACATATGTGCTTTCCAATGAAAAACAAGTCCATCTGCTCTTCAGCGACTTTATCTCTTTAAATTTGTTTGGTCATTGGTGATATTATTATCATTTTCTTTATTGTTAATTTGCAAGTGGATTTCAGATTTCTTCCTTGGAATCTTAGTAGTCGTTGCTAGCTTTTTCACACTTTCTTTTCTACTTGGGCCTTAAAGCAATTACTTTTGCAATATTCCAAACAAGAATATCGGGGAAAGCCTGACAAATTGGATAATGGTTTCACACTTTAGGTCAACATTGGATTCCATATCCTCCAAATTCTGCTGTTTCATGGTGGTCAATTTGTTCGAGCTTCCTTTTATTTTCTTCTAATCAGCTTTGTCTCCATCCACAATTCCTTTTTTGTTTCTTTTCTTTTTTCTTAAGTTTATCTATAGGCTTTGAGTATGACACGACGCCTGCATATGCTAGACTGGATACACGAGAAATGTCTGGATGTGGAAGTTGAAAGAAAAAGAAAGAAAACAAAATAATAATAATAATAATAAAAAATAAATTACACATGTTTATACTTTAACTTTGACCAAAATGTTCACATTGAAACTTCAAATTACGCATCAGCTTGACCCAAAACTTTAATACTAGTCATTTTAATCCTGTGTAATACACAAAGGATGATTTTATTTTTATATTATTAATTATTTATACAAATATTTACATAAATTAAAGAAAATAAAATTATGAACTTATAAAAAAACAATTAATCTTAGAATTTGATGAATGTAAATTTAATTTATGTATTACATAATAGAAAATTATTTTACGTATCGAGTAATAAATGAAATAATTATTTTTATTTTTATTAATAAAATTTTACATTAGTTCAAGTTTCGTTCACTAATTTTTATTAAAAAAAACTTTGTCCACTAGGCTTTTTAATTACTTTAAAGAGAAGGTATGACTCAAAACTTTAAATTATACGAGCATTTATTAAAGTAGCTGAATAGATTAAAAATTGATTATTCACAAATAGGATTAATTTGAATATATGGTTATTTTTTACCAAAATAAAAAAATAATTTATTAGTTCCATAATTTAACATACATATTTGAGAATTAAAAACTTATTATATATTATAAAATAAGATATTTTTAAAAACGAGATAGGAGGATTATTAAAAAAATCTTTTATTTTGAATTTAATAGTATTGAAAATGAGTACATCTTAATTTAACAACATCAAAAATGAATCTTTTTTTCAAAAATTTTCAGAGACAATTTAGAAGAAGAAGACCGTAAGAGACAATTTTTTAGTCTAAAAATATTTAGGGACAGTTTTATATATTTTGCGTATAATTATTAATTGCCCTCAATTCTTTTAAATTTTATGTTGATTTAGGCATCGAAAAATTAGAAGATGTGTGCCAAAATGAAAAACAAAAACAAAAATTGAAAAAGTTATTTTTATATAAGAAAAAAAATCACAAAAACAATACAACTTACCATAAGAAATTACTTAAATTTAGTTAATTTATGGATCCAACAAACTAATCACAACTTATTGGAAAAAAAAAAAAAAACCCATCAAAAGTCCTTAGTTCATTAAAAATTAATTATAGATGTGAAGCACTAGTCAGGCCACTCAAATTTAGGGAAGTTAATGTTGTAATCAAATTTCCTTAAACCTTGGTAAGTTTGAAGTTGGTTTGGCGTGAGGAGCCGTAATTTTTAGTAGCCGAAAATCACGATTTTAAATTCAATTACATGACTTTCCTTCAAAAAAACTAAATAAATAAAGCATTAAGTGCACAATTTAATTAGACTACTTCTCTTTCATTAAATCAAAAAAAAAAACTGATTAGATTTAAAGGGCATTGTTTTTTGGTAATTATTTTCAACATTTGCACATTAATTGGGTGAAACAAATTAAAATGAGAAATACCTTAGAAATTTTATTTATCTACTAGTATTTTATTATCATGAATATGTCATATCTGAATATTCATTAATTTATTTATTTTAAAAAGATTTAATTATATATTCTATAAATAATAAAATTAATAAATGCATTAACATGTAAAGTTTGTTCAAAATTAAAATTTATAAATTTATCATTTATCATTTTTAATTTTAATAAATAAGTTAATATAAATTTTAACTTTTTTTTAATTTTTCTTTTTTTAATTTTACCAAAAAATTATTAATATTTTAAGGTTAATGAAAAATTAAAACTCTAAAAATAAAGTAATTTAATACAAAATTTAACTCTTTTATATTTTAGGTAAATATAATTAATGAAAGGCATTGAATGGAATTAAAATTGTTACTTATAAATTGGATAAATTTTATTGGTAATTTAAAAATATAATGAATACATAAGACTATTTTCATCAATTTAAAAAGGTTTTTAATTCGTACTTATATTTATGTCATAGATTAATCAAACGTTTGAAATAGAGCAAAAAAGAAAATCAATATAAATATTGTAACTGCAAAACATGTATATATTTTTTAAATTAAAGTAAAAGAAAATGTAACATATTATTTTAAGTAAAAAAATAAAGAACAAATTTAAATAGAATTTCATGGATATCAATTTAAAAATTAAAATTTAAACAACCATTATCTAAAATTTTAAAACTAAAAAAAAAAAAAAGGGATAACAATAGAAAAGAGATTAACCATATTAGCTAAGTATAACGTATATAAGTTTTAAAGTTGATTGTGTGACCCATTAGGCTCCTAACATGTTGGTAATAAACACAATTAATCTCATTAATTATGTTTATAGATCAAGAGCAGGATCTAGCAACCTATCATGACCACCTAAATATTGTAGAGTCAATATGACCTCATTGAACCTTTTAGTAACTAGCCTATTAGTATAAACTTGTCCTTTCACCATATGTCCCAAATTGAGCTTGAGTGTGGTACAATGTCCACTCATGCTTCAATCCATATTAGATCTTTCAACTCAAGGTTAACAATGACGAATCTATGCAAAATGATACCTCATAATTTAGTATGCTCTTGCTAGAGACTTTAATCTGATTAACCATAGTCAAGATCATTTGAGATATGTCTCCAATTTACTCAAAGTGGTAAATACTCTCTAGATCACTTGTCCATCTACCATATGGTTCATGCCTTACCCAATACCACCCTTATTTGGTATTCATCCATTATGGACCAATTCATAATGGATCAAAGTATAACACTCTCCATACGAGATGACCTGTTATCACAAGTCTGAAGACTACTTACACAACTGGCACATAAAAACATTTTCCATAGACACTTGAGTGATTAATACCAAATGGAGTTTTCATACGAGCCATGTTCAGTGAACGTGTTTCCACAAAACAAGCATTCATATTTATTCCTAAGTATCCAATACATTTCAACTTCTATGAGATCAAAAAGTTGCATACATCCAATGCTTGAAAGGCTTAGCATATACTAGTTTTTCTGCATTGTTAATGCCCTATCTACAATGATTAGGAACAATTTTAGAAACATAGCTTTGATGCAAAGGATCTCATTGTCGTAATGGTTTACTATCTTTGCAAGGCCGTTATGTTTTAAGGGCTTCGTCCACTTAGTGTTTGCATGATAGTCAATCACATAACTAACATGAAGGAAAAACTTTTGTCACTATAACATAGTTAATTGACTGTGTATCTCATGTCCCAATTCCATCAATTCAAGGGCATACACCAACACTCTAGACCACTCATTCTTCTTTGCACATTTCATATCACGTTGAAAGTACCTACCATAGGTATCCTATGTTGAGACATGTTTAGATGAAATCAAAATATGACATAATTAATTTACAAAATGACATGTTATTACAAGTCTAAGGTTTTTATTTACGCTACTAACACATGAGACTATTTTTATAGATATTTGAGTAAAAAACCAAATAGAACTCTCATAGTGGGTCATGTTCAGTAAACTTTTTTTTTTTAACTAACGAGTACTCATATGTTATCACTAAGTATTTCCATACTTGAAACTATAAGTTGGTTGCATGCATAATATGCATGAAAGCTTAGCATATGCCACTAAGTATTTCCATTGTTGATGCTTCATCTCGAAAATACAATGGCTAAAAATATTTTAGAAACATGGCTTCAGTGTATAAAGATCTCATATTTGTAACTTCTTAGAATTCCTTCGCAAAGGCCTTTTTGTTTTTAGGCTTTATCTTCATAAGTTCTTAATAACTCTTTTTAGTTATATTCATAGATAAAGAAATAACTCAATTACAATTTAAACAAATCATAATCTATTATACCTGAAATAACAAAGTAATAATTTAGAAGCAAGTCTCAATTGATTTGCAAGACTTACATTAACAATCTTCCACTAACACTAAAGCCAATTGCCTATATACCTAAATCCAAAACCCTCGATTTGATGATCATGTTTCTAGTTTGACAGAAGTTTAGTTAAAGGATTGACTAATTATCCTTGATGGGTACCCTTTCCTTGTGCTTTGGCTTTGTTGTCACGTTAAAGTGGTACTTGGTCATCAACAATAGGAACCACAACCAATTCCTTATAAAATTTACATGAATTAAAAATTCATATTATATTTCTTATTTTTATTAAATTAATTTTAAAGAAATTTTATTGAATGTATGTTTTAAGTCATTCCATGTTAATTTTTTTAATTTTTTGTAGAGATCGATTCGAATTTAGATCATTCTAAATCTAAATTGTTTTGAGTTCTCGAATATATATATATATATATTAAGTTTTTATTATTGACATTTTATAATGAATTTGAGTTAGTCTTATTTGTATTGCACTAGGCAAAAGCAAGGAGAGTGAGTGGATGGGGAAGTTCCGCACTAGCCCCTTAATTCCCCGTCGTCTCTTTCAATTCCACTAGAAAAACCAGGCTACACTGAGTTCATTGAATCCCTAGTATAAGGGTTCTAATCCCCTTTTTAGCCCTTTCATTTTTTCAATTTGTTTACTAATTTTTAATTTTTATATTTTATTTATTAATTTATTTTTAATTTAAATATAATTTTAATAATATTTAATTATTTATTTTTATCATAAATATAATTTTTTATAATCGTTTAACATAAATATAATTTATATTTTTTATTTAATATAGCATAATTTTAATAATTTTTAATTATTTATTATTATATGCACATTTTTATGTTTTTGTGATTTTTTATTTTTACTTTATCTTTTTTAAATTCAAATATATATTCATCAATAATTTTAAACTTATTATTACCATATTAATTTTAACCTTACTACTATATCATTAAATATCATTATTATAATAATTAATCTTTAACGCCCAGAGCCTTAATCAGTCTCTGAATTTTATGAACTGGATGACCATTTTAAGTTCAGGTCAAAATTAACTATAAACGTGAGATGAAGTAGCATTGTAAGGGTTCGAGCGTGCGTCCAAAGGCGTGTCCTAGTACGGGTGCTGCCGTGCTGCAAGCAAAGCATTCCTCTCACGTTCTGAAACCTTCACTATTCAACAGGTGAAACTTTAACCTAAAATAGAACGTACAACAATTCATCATCTTTGCTTTTTTTTTTTTTTTGTTTCATGGTTTGGGTAATCTCTTAGTTTTTATTAATTGCTCTGCTCTTTAGCATTCTCTGTTTAGATGAAAAGAAAAAAAAAATTCCCATTAGAGAAGAACCTATAAGATGAAGTAAATGTGATACTAGTGCATTTGTTTTTGATGTTCAAAAAATGTAGTAACGAGTATAAGAACCACCATGTAAGAAAATCAGTTGAGGAGAGCACCTGCACTTGTGCTTAAACATCTTAAATGCTTCCTATGTGAAAATAGATAAAAGGGATTGAGAGTTTACACCAGTTTTCGATGAAATCTGTTACCAAAAATGAAAAAAAAATTGATCTCATCAGCCTCGAATATCCGGTTGCTTTTGTGTTAGCTTTGCTTGACCTGTTTTGTTTTGGCTGACGCTTGGATGTTATTTTTAACTCTTAATAGTGGTGGTTGTAGGGAATGGAGAGAAAAGAAAATTTGAGTAACTTCATTGTTGGGGATTTGCCAACATTGTTCTACATCCCTGACTTCATCACAGATTCTGAGCAAGCCCAGCTCCTAAATAATGTATTTATATCCTTATTATTTTCCGTCTTTTTTTCTTTATAAGTTTTCCAAAGCTAAGTTTTGACCCCCATTTTCTGTTGACACATAGATTTACCAAACTCCTGTATCAAAGTGGAAATCTTTGAAGAATAGAAGACTGCAGAACTGGGGTTTGTTGAAATACTTATATCTATTCTAATTCATTCTTAAAATCTCTGAGAGCTAGATGCATATTATGGCCTTCTATTTCTCCTTCTGATGGATGTGTTTCTATTTTTTTGATATTGGCAGGTGGTGTTGTTCATGAAAAGGGTCTTCTTTCACAAGATTGTAATTGAGATTTTTTTTTTTCACTCCTTACTCCATTTCTAAACTGTAGATCATGTTTATCTGCTCTTTCAGCTTACTCTTCCTTCGTGGAAACCAGTCAGCGGTTTTCCCCATTTTGGATAGGCTTCGAGACAATTTTTTTTGGGTTACTTTTATGATTGTCTTTGCTTCTTGTGTCAAGTTTAACTATGCCTTCCTTTGTGGATTGTTGTCTGCAGTGCCACCTTGGCTAGCAAAGATTACAGAAAGAATATGCAAAGAATCAGGACTTTTTCCTTCTGCAATCAATCATGTTCTTATCAATGAATACCTTCCAAACCAAGGAATAATGGTTTGTACTGGCTTTTTGCTTGTTTGTGTTATTTTTTTTTCCTCTAATAAAATTACTTTGCTCTAACATAACACATTTGACCAAAGCTTTTAGGAGACGTTTAGTATCCAGAAAACTGATGTTAAATTCTGATGATTACTCTTGAATATTTTATTTTTCATTGGTAGTAATTGAATATCATACTACTGTGTCAGTTTCTAGGTATCATATTCTATAATGGGATTAGAAAAAAAAAAAATTCTATAGTTGATTTTTTTTATATAATCTATGTCAATTTTTAGTACCGTAATTATTTGTCTTACAGCCACATCAGGATGGTCCTGCTTATTATCCAGTTGTAGCAATTTTATCTCTAGGATCACCTGTGGTTATGGACTTCACTCCTCATTCGAGATTAAATTCCTGCAAAAGTACATTGACAGAAAATGTTGGGGACAGAACTTCTGATGTAGGGGCTGTGGAAATTGAAAGAAATGATGGGATGGATAATCAACATCGCCCCTTTTCTGTCCTGTTGATGCCTCGTAGTTTATTGATCTTCAAGGATGCTGCATATTCAGGAAAGTTCATGTCCTAGGCTGCTTTGGGTTGTGTTGTTTATAGGATTTATTTTTATCTACCTTTCAAAAGGAACAAGAGGAAAAATAAAAAAAGAAATCTGAGAATACTATTCTTATTGTTACAGATTACTTGCATGGTATTGAAGATAGTGAGGTACATCGATTTGATAAGGTAAGAATTATATCGGACAAGTTAAAATGAATTTTACTTTAAATAATTTGGCTCAGATGTTTCAATAAACAATTTTTCATACCCAAGTATCTTGTTCTCACGGTTCTTTTTCCAGGTTGTTAACGAAATTGAAGCTTTGTCCAGGTCGACCTCAGGCCAAGCTGAAGCGATTATGAGTGAAGATGCCAAGATTGTGAATAGAACTCTGAGCAGAATTTCTCTGACATGTAGACTAGTATTGAAGGTTCATAAAAACTTGTTCAAGTTTTAAAGTGTGCTCTTAACCAATACTAATATCTAGGTAGAGTGAAAGTTTTAAGTTTTTTGGATGAACATCTGATTGGACAAACTTAGGTTTCATGTGGAGGCAAAGATATTTATACATGTGTTTTCTTTTATTTCTTTTTTGTTGGTTTTCGCTAAGTGCTAAATGTATGTTTGAATTTAATGAATTTTCTTGATACCTGGTATTCAAAAAAAAGAAAAAAAAATGCTAATGCCAGTCATCTTAACTCAAAAAGTCAAAAGTACAACTTCGAAGGACCATTTACTTAAGGCCTCACTCTAACTGCCATGAGAGGCAAATGATTCCGAAAATGTCAATGAAGGGGTGGGGCTGGGAATTATATCTTTCAGTTGACACATCGGGCGGTGCACTTGATTGATTAGAATTTACCATCAAAGCTTGAGCTTTGATACTAATACTAGTAGCAATCAAGTTAATTGGCAACTTAGCTTGCCATCCAGATATAGCACCACGCTGGGCATTCTAGTCCTAGCTGAAGCCAGGAGTGAATATACTTTGTATGTTCGTATTAATTTTTTATATTATAATTGTATTTATAGTGTTATATATCTATATAAATTGACATGTGAATAATTTGTGTTATGTAGATTGACACTTTTGTCTATCATTCTATTTTCTCGTATTGTATTCTGATTAATTTTCAGATATTATGTTTATATCATATGATCGTATTTTATTTAAAATTACCAAGTGCAAGCAAAGTTTTGACACTAACTTGACTTCAACAACATATTTTTCTAATTTAGCTATCCACGGTATCTAAAACTGTTCCTCTTTCTCAACACTCCAATGCCCTCTCATCAAGAAATACTTTGATCATTTAGCTTGAGTTCGTGAGCCTTCGCCCGTCTACGACAGACAATGTCAATCTTAAAAATCCCAAACGCGTACAGATAGTGCTTGTATTTGCTTTTCCAGTTCCGCCAAGTTCAGGTGCTCTGTGCCTTTGGAGGGTCACTTCAATGATCACACAATCTGGCAAGCCCTAAAACTACTTGCACCCATTGTTGGTGGCGCAAGTAGAAAAGTGCGGACACGGACATCCTTGATGATTTGACATGAATTCTGTTTGTTAGTTATATAGGAACTTTTTCTAGACTACCACTGGGCGTGTAGTCCTAAACCAAAAACAATTCATGATTGCACCTGCAATAGCCAATGAGTAGAACCAAGTTTTGGTGCCTAAATCGGCCACTAGTTGCAATTTTGGCTACAAATCCCCTCATTCCTTGTCTTGAATCAGTGAAATTTCTTTATGCAGCAATTTGTGCGTTTGATGATGGCAATGTGCCACTGGTAGGTATACCCGCCCAAGCAACTCTTTTTCCTTGAAACCCTTCGTTGCCACAAATAGATCCTCGTAGTTAAACCTGTGTGGACCTCCCAGTCCTCAAAGTAATCTCTGAAATGAACAGAGCACCCAAAACAACAACCGAAGATCAGAGTGAGTACAGCAGACAATGTAATTGCCAAAATTATTTGCAATAATTTGTTGAGTCCCTTTTTTGATGTAAACTGAGACAGGTCATGCTCTTGCGCTTCACCGTTCATTTTCAAACTCCAGTCGAATATGTATTGACAACATGATGCAAGTAAACCTGTCGCGGACTAGAAGCCAACATACATTAAGTCAAAGATATGGAGAAAGAACAAGCATCATAGATAAGAGGGGAACAATGGATCTTGTCTCCCCAACTGGAGGAATAGAATTGTTTGTGTTTTTCGGCTGGAGATATGAATATATGTATATATATATATATAAAGAAAGAAATGTAAAAGTAGAAAGCAAGCAAAAAAATAAATTCGCACTGTAGGTTAAACTTTAAAGCCCTGTTAAACTTTAAAAACCCAACTACAAGCACGAAAAGCTAAAAATAAAAATGGCACGACTAAATAACTATAAAAGCAAAAATAAAATTACAGACTTCCAATCCAAGTCATATCATTATACGAGGTGGTAAAATGAATTCGAACTCAAAAATCTGTAAAAAAAATTTGAGCCTAAACTCAAATTGAACCCGGTTTAATCAAAAAGTCAATGACCCAAATCCAAAAAAAATCAAACCCGAAATAACCCAAACTCGAAAGAACTCAAATCCAAGCCCAACCAACACCCGAATTTAATACTAAAAATAAATATGAAAAAATTATAATTAAATATTTTTTTACGAATCAATAACTTTAATTATGAATTTTATTTTAATATTCTTTTAATAATTTAATTAAATATTAAAAATTTAATTTATATTTTAAATATGATTAAACTTGCTCATGGGTTGGGTCAGGTCGTGACCCAAATTTTTTTAAAATCTCAAGCTCAAGTCTTTATTTAACATATCTAGACCTGCCTATTTAAGCTAGAATTACTATTTATCATATAAAAAAATATTTTTATGAATATTATATATTTTATAATTAAATTTAAATAAAGTATATTAATTTAAAATCACTGTTCTAAGCCTGATCGGTCTAGTCTGATATAAAAATATGAGAACCTGGACCCAGGCCCATTGGGGCTGGGTTGGTAGTCTGACCCTTGAACAGGTTCATATATGATAAAATATTAATTTATCAAAAAGTAAATCATATCATTAGCTTTGAAAATATTATCAATAAAGCATATATCCATTGATCATATTTTCTTTAACTTTATTAGTTAAACTCATTAAATATTGAAAGTTTTAGTATGTTAATAGTAAAATTTTAAATACTTCTTTGAATATTATTATTATTATTATTATTATTAATGATAATTAGAATATGATAAGAGTATAAAAAAGTAATAAGATAAATTAAAAAATATGAAAGCCATAACAGATAAAACTATATAAAAATGAATTAAATATTAAATATTAATATCTTATATAATTTAATTTATATTTTATATATGATTAAATTTGTTCATGGATCGGGCCGAGCTGTGGCCTAAATTATTTTAAAATCTCAAGCCCAGGCTCTTATTTAACATGCCCAGACCTATCTATTTAAGCGAGAATTACTGTT
>JBBYHM010000027.1:8555821-8568818 GCA_038381775.1 Adansonia rubrostipa
TGTCTTTAGTTGTTTATTCATTAACTTGCACTCCAAAGTTTATTGTTTAGATTTCTCAGTTTTAGTTTTATTTATCATAGTTTTAATTTATCAAAATTTTGAGAAATCAATTCAACCCCTCTTGATTTCATTCACCATAAAAGGTCTAACAGTAAACATTTCTCCTACGATTACCTCTAAAGCCATGAGGTCAAGTTTGTAAGCATCGAAACAACACAACCTTAGTTGAGTAAGACCCATTAATAATAACTCAAGTAGCTTGGGCGAAGGGACCTTGGGGACAACCCAACAAATCCATATGGCCAAAACTTGGCATCATGTTATAATTAATGGAAAGTGCCTAATCATGCCTAGTCCTGGACTTAATATTTTACGAGGGATTTTTTAATTAATTAATTGGATTTCATTAATTTGATTTGGATTGCATCACATTTGCATTTATTTTAGGCACATACATGTCATATATATATATATATCTCAACATAAAATAAATCTTCATGCAATCATACATGGATGATTATGGACTTTTATCTAAATCTAGTGTCCATGAGCCATTTGAAAATTAATTGGTCAAAACCCTAGGATACCTTACCAAGTCTTCAATAAGCCTTAATAATGTTTTCCTTGAACAATTCTTGATGGTGCTTCCATTTACATTTTGGAAAAATAAAATTCCTTAAACTAACCTAATCCTAAGTCTTACAACTATATAATTTTTACATATGTTTAGAAAAAACCTCAATATTCAAGGGGATTTAGGTGAGAAAAGGATTTTAGAACTCTAAAATGAAATAGAGAAAGGCAGGGTTTGCAAACCCTCTTTAAAAATAAATACCATAAAGAAAGATTTAAACATACATTCACCTAGTCATACTAAGGTCTAAGTCCATAACCATCCATGACGCTTTAACAACTATAGCATAATATTTTATATCTACTATCATATGGTAATCATATACATTCAATGTATAAATGTATATAAACAAGTTTATTACATTTAACAAAGTATCTACAAGAATCAGCCAAAAGATTAAACACATTTAACCTAATTCCTAAATTTTAGGATACTTGTTTTAAAATGGACATTTACCTAACTTTTGGGTGTTTTGTCTCAACATGGACAAATACTTCATTGCATGCTTCAGTGTTTCCAAAATTTACATCCCAATAATTAAATCACGGTTATCCATTTTAATAAACAATTTATAAAAAAATCCATTTCCAAGTTTTAATTCTTTACAAAATGCCTATTTTAGGAAACTATATTGTTTTAGAACCTTTCAGATTTTGTTAAGCCACTCCTAACTTTTAGGAATCTCATTTATTAGATAATGGTTATCTAATCCAATCAAAATTAACTCATAAATTTTAGGAATTTGATTCCTAATTTTTAGGTATTTTGACTCCTACTAGAAAACTAGTTCCAACGGAAGTTGAACTCTAACAATCAATGTCCCACATATAGGCAATCTCCTTGGCCAAGTGAATGGCCTTCAATTGCCACCTTTGAAGGATGATTAGGGACTGTTCAAATGCTGGAAATATGTACTAGGATTTTCCAAAAGACTGATCCATCACAACAATCTAAATGGCAACAAATTACCATTCATAGGTGCACTTTCATAGTGAAAAGAGTGCGGCATTGTTTTCTGTAAATTCCAGTAATTAAATTAGTCTGAAATTGAATCTTATTCAACTTATTTGCTGTCCTAAGATGCAGAAAATCCATGGAACATTTCCACAAGGATTTCTAGGTGTTTTAGGCACAAAAAATCTTCCAATGTTGCCTGAATATTCAAACTTTGAGACTTCTACACGCTAAGCCAAAATTAGCTTCCTTTGTGTCAAAAAAATACAAATAATTTAAAATTAATTTTTATACATAATATATTGAAAATCCAGAATATAAAACATATATAAAAATTTAATTTTTGCAACAAAGAAAAATTCAAAAAAATCAACCTAGTGATTGCGTATTAGATAGGCTAAACAACAATGATTTTTAAAGTTTCAATGAGTATTTAATCTGAATCAATTTCAAAAAAAATTTATTGATCTAAACAATTTAATAGTGATTAGCATGCTGTCCAAAATTAAGAAAAAATTATAATATTATCTTACAAAAATTACATTGTCAAACCCCAAAGATCAATGCATACAACATCACAATGTCAATTACCATGAATTAGGCTACACGTACTACACGTAATCCGTAATGTATATGCTCTAAATACCACTTAAAGGGAATCTGTATTCCTAGTGAAGTCTGACCTCATGAATAAATGGCATCTAAAAATTAACATTTAACATAAATATGCAACAGAAACAATAAATACGAAATTACCTGAACTTCCTATGGATCTTTAGAAGAGAGTTAACGAGTAGTCTAAAAAAATCATATTTGACAAAAGTTAAATCATACATTTAAGAAGAAAATGCCTAACCCTCTAAGATCATAATCTAGAGTAATATCCAATTTAAGAAAATCTATAGGTGGATGGCTTGGTTCTGATCGGATCTATGAGGTCATAAGCAACACACTTGTCTTGCCGCTAATGGTAATCCACACAAATGATAATGGGAGCCTTCTTAAGGATTAGTTGTTCTCCCATGCTAGCTGAAAGACTCAATGAGTTTTCACCAAAAGATGACCATGACCTATTTCTTCGTTCACACGATCCAAGAAATATTCTGAGATAGTTTTTTCTCTTATAAGATGGAAGAATACGAAGGTAGGAAGAAGAAAATATGTGGCAGCAAAGAAGTTTGTTTTTCCTTTAAGGATGATGACAACTATAAATCTTTTAAAGAAAATAAATTTTCTCAAAAACAACCATTTTACAAGTGCTTTTCCTCTCCACCACACTTCTAGGCATCACACTCTCTCTTGGTGTAACTTGACTTTTTGAATTGTACAAAAAAAATCTCTAGATGTCTTGTTATCAAAATTAAACACTTTGTTTAGGTGACACTCTTTCTTCCAAAGCAAGTTAACTTTGATTCCAACTCTTACACACTATGGTGGCCAAACCAAGCATACAAAATGGCTTAAGGAAATTCTGACAATGACACCACAAATCTAGACACAATTCTAGGTTGGTGTACCATAGTTTATTTAGCTAAATTAGGTTTCTTTTAAGTTAATCTAAATTAAAATCTTTTATTTAACATACAAATAAATTTTATTTATCTCATATTATTATCACATAATTAAATATAAGATAAATAAATAAAAACCACCTAGCTAAATTAAATAATCCTTTTATGAATTTTAATCTAAATAAAATTCATAAATTAAATTAAAATAATTTTAATTTAATAATAATTTTATTAATATTAGTTTTGATAAGATTATTAAGGAATTTCAGCTAGGATAATTCCATTATGTAATGTTTAATTTTAGAGATTTTCTAAATAAGACAGTCTTATCTACTATGCCTTTAAAAAGTCAATAAAATCTTAGATTTCATAAGATCTGAATTTTTTGTCCTAAATAAATTCTTAATTGAACTTTTCAATTAAGTCTTCTATTTAATCATATTTTATTTAATTAAGTCTAACTTAATTAAATTTCGATTTTAATCCAACAATATCATCCTATTTTGTGTAACTCGTTAGGTTCACAGCATGTTGGCAATGAACATGATTAATTAATTATTAGTCATGTTCATAAATCAAGAGCGAGATCTAGCAACCTATCATGACCACCCAAATGTTGAAGAGTCGATATGGCCTCATTGAAACCTTTCAGTAACCAGCCATTAGTGTAACATGGTCCTTTTACCAAATATCCCAAAATGAGCATAAGCATGGTACAATGTTTACTCATGCTTCAATCCTTGTTCTTGTAACTTATGGTTAACGATGATGCATCTACAAAGAATAATTCCTCATAATTCACTATGCTCTAGCCAAAGACTTTTAATCTTATTAACCTTAGTCAAGATTATTCGAGATATGTCTTTAATATCACTCGGAGCGGTGAATCCTCTCTAGATTACTCATCATCTGCCATATGGATCATGCCATACCTAACGTACTCTAACTTAAGTATCCATCTATTATGGACTCATTTTGAGCAAATCTAAGTATGACACTCTTCACACAAAATGGTGTGGTATCACAAATCTGAGTACTACTTACATGACTAGCACATAAAAACATATTCCATAGACACTTGAGTGACTAATAACAAATAGATTTCTTATTTGAGCCATGTTCAGTGAACTTGTTTCTACAAAACAAGCACCCATATTCTATCTCCAAGTATACGATATACTTCAACTTATAAAACTAGTTGCATGTATCATATGCTAGTTTTTGTGCATTGTCTATGGCCTATCTTGAAATATAATAACAAGGAACATTTTCACAAACATGGTTTTAATCAAAAGGATCTCACCATTGTAAAAAACTACTATTCCTTTGCAAGGCTATTATGTTTCAAGGGCTTCATCAAATTAGTGTTTGCATAATAGTCAATCATGCCACTAACATAAAGGAAACTTTTGGTCACTATAATACAGTAATATGTATATAGTAAATTGGCTGTGTATCCTATGTCTAATCCGATTGATTTAAGGCCATACAGCAACATTTTTATGTGGACCTATGACAGTTTTTATGATAGGTAATTTTTTTACTCATATTCCTCTTAAATTTGGGTGAGCCGATCTTTATTTCATTAATTATACTTTTATGTGATTAAGTTTGTCACGTAAATAATCATGTGCAAAAATCGAAGCCTACAAATCTCTCAAGACAATTTTAGCATTAAAAGCAAATCAAATTTCAAGACTTATTCACTTGTCACACTCATCAAATCGCATATGTAACCAAGTTTTGAGGGACATTTTGTAAAAGGAGAAAATTTGGCCAATCAAATATCCCACGTGTCAATTAAAATTTCTTTTAATTAAGAAATTTTTAATTAAATTTTGCATCATTATGTGACATCATAGTTAATTAAATATACACACATAGCTGACCAATCAAATTGTATCTTTAATTAAACTTATTTAATTAAGAAATAAATGAAGAAATTTCTCTATTTAAATTAAATGAATTAAGAGATAAATATATAAATGAAATTTATCTTTAAATAAATTAAATTAACTAAGAGATACATAAAGAAATTTTATCTTTAACATTAAATTAATTAAGAGATCAATGATAAATTAATTAAAAGATAAATAAATGATGTTTATCTCTAATTAAATTAAATTAATTAAGAGATAAATGATAAAATTAGTTAAACCATATTCTCTAAGAACTCTTTTCAACTTAGCTCATTAACACTATAAAAACAGACCTTACCCAAAGTCATTCAATATAATTCACAAGCTTGAAGAGAAAAGTAGATTTTGAAGATCTAAATCTCTTCAAATTCTCCAAAAGATTCCTTTAAAAAATTAAATAAATTTCAAAAAGTATTGCACCAATTATAAAGAATTCTCAAGAAGCCACTATCTCTTGTCCTAGCAACAAAAAGGAAGATAATTCCATTTTTTAAGACAAAGTCTAAGAAGACCCTTGAAGTAGACTCTGTTAATTCAAGATCAAATTTGAAGCACTTTAATTCAAGATTTTTTTTTTTTAAAGAAAAAAGAATCAGAGAATTTTTTTTACTTTTGTATACATAATATGTAACTTGACCCCAAATTATACACATGATTTGGAACCTAAAGGAAAAAATAAAATAAGATATCTAAACTTGTATTTTGTTAACAAATTATCCAAAAAGTTGTCGTTATATAAATGCTGCCATGAAATGATTGACTAATACTAATCATCACATGTCGGGTTAAATATTTTTAAATATTGACATGATATTTAACTAAGATGTGATGACTTATTAATAATCAATTAAGCCACGTCAAAATTTTATATAACATTAATTCATTTAATGTATTAAATAATTCAGGGGCCAATTTAGGTAATCCTGCTGAAGTGCTGTAACTGATTGTGTCATGGAGAATGCTATTAAGCTTCGCATATATAGAAAGAGGGAACAAAGTAGAAATGTTGTTATTGCAGGAATGCAAACTGTTTCTTTTGTACTTCTGAATTTGCAAACTTTACTTTTGATTCTTTAGGTACAGTTAGCGTGATCCAAATCAAACTAAGCAAAACGTCAACACCCTGAACAAATCTTTCTTTTCTCCATCCTCTTTTTAGGCCACTTTGAAAATTTACAGTTAGAAGGCCCTCTATGAAAAACAAGAATCGTTAAATTAATCCGAAGGCTCCTCTCAACCTTTGATACGCCTTAATGCAAGGTAAGCCAACAACCTATATCCTACAAACATTAGAAGCAAGATTCCCACACTCAGTTGAGGGCTAATTTGCCCTGCAATGTCTTGATCGATAAACTCGCAGCTAACCCGATTACTTCCACGATGCGAGCACCCCAACATGGACGAGACTTTCTTGCCATTGCCGTATTGGACGTTGATAAATAGCTTATAGCTGTAATATGTAGTAGAAACATACTTGATCCATGCCACACATGATGGCACCTTATGCACATAGTATCCTCCTGTTAGAACAAATGCTAGCATTGTGACCGTAACTATGGTTGAAGCCTGTTTGGCATCCGTGATCACAATGCCTAAAGCATGGCCTAGCCCTTGAGAGACAAGCACGTAGCCTAGAAGAACCAACAACGTCAAAAGAAATGTGATCAACTCGGGTTTCAATCCGCCCATCCAATATGCCACAACAAGGAAAACTGTGGGAAGAATGAGCTCCATTGGCAGGTCTCCAATTATCCGTGCCATGAAATATGAAGATAGAGTGTACGTACCGGAAGCACGCTCTTTCATGAAGATTGCGCGTTCTTGCGGAAATGCAAATACTGCATTAAACGATGGTAAGACACCCCAAAAGATGGAAATGAAGAAGAGGAGACCAAGGCGGTCTTGGATATCTCGATAATCCGAATGCCACCACATTAAACCGGCCAGTATTGCAGCAGTTATTACTTGGAAGACTCTCAGGGTGTTAAAAGATTCTTGCCTTCTTTCTTTAAGGCTTCTTTGTAGCAGAATGCTAAATTGATAGAACCTTGTTGAGAGATCAACTCTGTTGCTATTCCTGCGTTCTTTGGAAGAATGGCTTCCGACCAAATGCAAGTCTTTCGCTGAAACATGGGTGATTTCCATGCAAGCAGCTTTCACTTTTGGAGCCAGCAGGGTGTTGTAAGAAGCAACCAGAGTTTGCTTTACGTTTGGCTTCTCTCTTTCGCTTACACCATCAAGTTTACACACACCTGAAACATACAGAAGATCAATATTTAGGATCTAATAAACAAATAATTCATTTCACTGCTGATCTTTAACCAAAACCAGAAGTTGAGCTTCTCAATCAAGGCGTCAGATAACAGCTTGTATTGGGTGAGAAATATATTTGGCAGTAGACTATCTTACCATACCATATCCATGGATAGTGGTTAATATATATTATAATATTTTAATCTTTCAGTGCATTATTCTCAGTAAATTGAAACTGAAACGATCAAACCAATCTTTCTGCAAGTAAACAGTAATCGGTATTCAGTTCCTATAACCACTTGTCCACGTTAAACCAGAACCCAGACTATTTATAAATTACTCATATCTGAGACCTACATATTTGACACATTTTTGAATATAAATATCAGATATAATCTTTTAAATATATAAAAAAAATTTAAAAAAATTAAATGCAACGATGTCAAACACATACCTGTAACTTTGAATTCAAATAAATTAGCGGTACATTAAAATTTGGGCAAGATCTTTACAATATATTAGGAATTTACCATATATTGCACTGAAACCGAGCAAGTCTAAACAGTGAAGTTACAGTCATTAGCTATATATAAATGAGTTCAAATATTGTTAGTAATCTAATGCTAAGCTAGTCATCATGCGATTACCCTCAAAATTCTTTGGACCTTATCTCAGAGGAAGATTAGTTTCCTGTAGAACTATTTCCAAAATTTACAGAATCGCTAAAAAAAAAAACAACACGAGATTTATATTTGCATAACAAATCAAGTTCTCTAAAAACTAAAGAACATAAAGCTTATGATTCTCTACAAGTTTGCATATATTCTTAAACATAATTAAAATAAGGCTTTATGTATTTACTTTAAATTATAAAGAAACCTAGCCAACGGTGTTGGTAAATATCTGTCCAAACATTAACCAGACCAGGGACCTCTAGAATATAAAAATTTATAATCAGTAGTGTGAAGAACAGGAACCCTGAGCATATACCCTAGCTAACGTGTCCAATATCAATGAACGTGAGTTCAATCAAGCATTCAAATTATTGTTCGAATTATATACATATCAAA
The DNA here is from genome assembly GCA_038381775.1 of Adansonia rubrostipa. NCBI lineage: Eukaryota > Viridiplantae > Streptophyta > Magnoliopsida > Malvales > Malvaceae > Adansonia > Adansonia rubrostipa. The sequence continues at coordinate 8,564,163 of JBBYHM010000027.1, forward strand.
ATATTATAAAATTAAGAATTTGGATAAAGCTGGTCGAGTGGGGTTTGATCCCTTTGCAGCAAAAAAGTAAATAAGGTCGGTCAAAAACATAAAGTCTTGTTTAAGAAACATCATCACCAGTAAAGTTCAGCCAAATAAGCTTTGAAAACTGATACTAAATCCCATTTAGTTAGCCACAATGTGTTCTCTATTCCTGAAATTAAGAATAGTACTTTACCAAAATAACATACCACATTATTAAGCAATATCGATCTTCAGATATTTCTGATGGAATAAATTAGTGAATTAGTAGGAAAAGCACCTCCCACTATGAATAATTTAATGGTTATTCGTTTAATGATGCAGGAGTTAGTAACATGTACTAACAAGATCAAAGCTGAGAAATTAAGATTAAAGCTGACCGGTATTAGTGGTAAGGTGGGAGTCCACTCAGGTTTGGTGCGGCCTTTGCCACTATGGTTGGGCCACCACTTGCTTCAATTTTTTTTTTTTTTGATTAAATTTCCACTTTGATTTCAAATTTAAATCCTCTCTTTTATGACTTCTATGACTTTGGGAGTTTGAAACCAAAATACGTGTTGCTTTTCAAACATATCCTATCTAAGTTGGAGATTAGTTAGACTTAAAATGAAAAGAAAGAAAGAAATAAACTTTATATTTCAGAAACTGATGTTCAGAATCAGATCAATCTTAATAGTAAGAGAATTAAGGTCAAGTTCCGACAAGTGTAAAGTTAGGATAGGACAGCCTATGGGACCAATACATCAATTATTTGATAAGCTATGGTAGGAATCATTGGCTAGAAATCAAATAGCATATTAGGAATGACATGCGATGCTCCGTCTTCCAAGTGCTCTATATAACTGCACATAAATAAGATATTTTCTAACGCCATCAATGCCATTATCAGTCATAAACTTCCCCTTTATATATATATACACTCAAATTTTCCTTAAGATCATAGTGTCCAAGAGTTCTATTTTAATACCCTAAATTCAATGTAAGATTCGTCTTATATCAAAAGAGACTCCAAAGATAGAAACATGTCGAACTCATCTACAGTTCGTACATGCATTATTTTTTTAGACTTTGTGGATCCGTGACTTACCCCACCAATCTTTTTTACTTTTTTTCTTATATGTGTAGGGTTCAATTAATTGATGCTTTATCTTTAATTATTATTATTTTTATTTAAAGTATTACTTCTACTAAATTTATTAAAAAAAATGAAATTTATTAATTGTACATTTTTCTTAAATATCATTTTAATTAGTGCTATTGAATATTGGTTAACTACGAGTGATATTTTACGAAGAGTTATTCCTGTGTGGGCATTAAGGTTCAAAATTTAGGTTAACTGGCAAATTAATTTAATATGAAACTTCTTTCCTAAAATTTGGAGTTAAATTTCCCAATTATAAAGTTCACATACCAAATCTAACTTTAATAGGATGAAATGTATTACTTGGTGTTCTTCGTTTTCCTACGAGATGGCGTTAGATATTGACCAATAATATATATTATTGAAAAAACAAATATTACCATATCGATCTATCATTTCTTAAGTAAGATAAAGAGTTTCTAAACCTACTTGATAATTGATGTGCTAAAGGTTACTTATCCTAAAGACTCTTTCTTTTTTCATTGTCTTTGAAATAATCTAACTTACCCTTGATGATTGTAATCTAATTTTATAGGTTCAGAGTGTATCACAACTTCCTTGCAAATTCAACAAACGCTAAGACCTCTAATTAGTGATTCATGAATAGAATTTAGATAAAATAACGAATTTGACCTAAGAAATGGTACTTAAATGTGTCTAGTAATATGTTTATTTACTTCATAATTTAAAGATAACTGAAAGGTTGCAATTAATAAAAGTTCAAAGCTTAAAGAATATCATCTTTTAAAAATAGTTACATAAATTAATTAGATTAATCCAAAATTCTTGACATCGAATGTTGCACACTATAAGATGGAAAATACAGTATATCTACTACAATTATTATGATCCTGGCTAAATATACTTTTTAAGTTTTGACCTTAAATATAGATAGAGAAAGAGATCATAAAAAAAAATTTTTAAAAAAATTAAAGTCATAAATCACTTATTTTGCAGTGACACCATGCCACCTACTCCCCCAAAGAGAAACCCACTGAATTCATTCCTCCATTATTTCTAAAAGGAAAATCTAAATTTGATCTTTTCTTCCACTGACTGCATGGTAGATAGAAAAAAAAATAACCCTGATTTTTTTTATGTTCCGATTTTTCTCAAATCCAATGACAAAATGAAGGGCCAAGTGCAGATGCATTGGACTTATGAGAGACATTTAAGTGTCGACATGCCTTACTCAACGGAGGCAGATAATATATTGCCAACCAGCCAATACGTTAGCTGACGAATGGTGAATCAAATTAGTGGTTCATAATCTTCGCATGAGCTAAAGCTAAAGCTAACTATTACAGTGCGTTGTCTATGCAAAATCTTCATCAAGAAAAAAGTCAGATTTCTTTCAAGGGGAGAGATTGGAAAAGACAGAAAAAAATTCAGCAGTATCTATTTTTATCCACCTATGGAGTTTCCTAAACTTTTCCATATATATATGTATATATATATATATATATATAATTTAACTTTTCCATATATATATGTATATATATATATATATATATATAATTTAACAAATTAAAACTAATATAATTAATCTACTGAGCCGTCGCCATTAGCTAGCAGCACCATCATCGAAAACCAATCACTCATTTGCCAATGTTTCTTTTGAAACCTTTCTCCTAACTAGTCAAGAATAGGGATTTAGCAAAAGATCATATTCCCCATCTAAAATACTGTGGCGGAAAATAATTGACGAGAACATCAGTATTCAGTAGGACACATGGTGTCTAGTGATTCTTTTTATTACTATGGCCCAGAAGAAAAGAGAGCGTAACAAATAAGGGCCAAATGGCTATGATCAATGCGTTTGGCAGAAAAGAAAAGAAAAGAAAATTAAAAGGTTTGGAAAACAACATTTGTAAGCCACATGATGATGTTAGTCTTAATGATGGAAAGCTTTGTTTCTCGTCAAACTTTACCTTTGGAAAATTCAATGGCTTCTTTAAAGGTAAATTGAGAACTATGTCTCTCACTTCCCTCTTCTATTCTTAAACCTGTTGGTTTAAGTTGAAGAATGTATTTCTATGTTAAGTAAAACAGCAACGAAACGTCTTCAAAACGAAATAAGAAATTAAGGAAGAAAAAGAACAGAGAAGAGAACCTAGTCAAGTAAGCTCATCCATTCGAGTTAACTCATCTAACTCATGAAAAGAAAGCAAAAAACAAAAACAGAAATTAAAGCTTACGTACCGTTGGCGAGATCAAGGAGGAAATCCGCAGGATTCATAGGAAAAGACGGTGAGAATCCTATCGACTCAAAATAAGTCATAGCTTCACTTCCCTTACCGAAATACAAGCTCCTTCCTTCACTCAAAACCAGCACTAAGTCAAACATCTGATAAACTCGGCTAGACGGTTGGTGCACGGATGTCACTATGGTTTTCCCCTTTTGAGCCAACGAACCCAAAGTCGAAACCAACCGGTGCGCCGTTGTCGAGTCCAAACCCGACGTTGGTTCATCAAGAATCAACAGACTAGGATTTATAAGCATTTCATGAGCTATGCTCACTCTTTTTCTTTCTCCGCCCGAAATCCCACGTATAAAACTGTTCCCAATGATTGTATTTTCACATTTCGATAAACCCAACTCTGATAAAACCATTTCAGCTACTGAAATCTTCTCCTTCTTCGTCAATGTTTTTGGTAACCTCAAAAGGGAGCAAAACACTAGCGTTTCACGAACTGTTAAGTGAGGGTAAAGAACATCATCTTGCGTGACGAACCCGGTGCGTTTTGCGATTTGTTTAGTGGGTTTTCTGTTGTTGGCAAGCATGGTTCCGGAGAAGCCATGGCCTTGTTGGAGCCTCCCTGCTAAGGCATTGAGGAGAGTAGATTTGCCGCTGCCAGAAGGACCAAGGATGGCCAAGATTTGTCCTGGTGAAACCATGCCTGTTATGTTGCTCAAGATCGTTTTCTCTCGGATCGTACCCGTTGATCCTTGACCAGACGACGATGAACCATGGCCGAACATGCTTTTAATACTGCTACCTCGAGTGTTGGGTTCCTGTATCTTCACCTTGTAACACACGTCGATGAACTGCATGTACAAAGATAGATAAGAATATTATTAGAAAGGTCAATATTGAGGTCAAAATGAATCTTAAAAATGAAACGAGTTACTGTTTGGTTGAGTCGGGTAGTTTAACACACTGAACTCACTCAAGATTTTGTTTTTCTTTTTTTTTCTTTTTACCTTGAGAGTGATGGGATAACAAGAAGCCATTAAAGATGAGATGTGCTCACGCAAGTCTTGGGAACTATCTTTTGAATGATCTGGGCCGTCCCCACTGGGATTTTCCACACCACCAAAACCCGGCATTATTTTTCTTCTGTCCTTTGTTTGGGTTCTTATTGTTTCTCGAGAAACCGAAAGAAAAGTTGCGGCAGAAGGAGAGAAAGCAAAATAAAAAAAATAAAGAAAAAAAAAGGTAGGAAGAATGAGGGAAATTTGAGAGAGAAAACTAAATCAGTCGGGGGGTATT